>DWAV01000422.1:0-20266 GCA_018231305.1 Noctuana lactifera
ACTAACCCGTATCTCCACCAATCAACATTGGAGCAGCGTGGCGGAGTATGCTCCAGGCCTTCCTCGGTTATGGGGAGAGACCCGTGCCCTGGAGTGGGACATAAAAAAAGGGTTGAAGGCACATGTCTTCAACCCTTTTTTCGGTAACTATACCCACATGGGTATGTGTAAAGTTACCGAAATGTGGTTACTTATGCAAGATAACAATAAAATTTTCAAACAAGTTCACATACATTCACTTGCTTACTTACCTACATATCCTCGTCTGTTATTCAATGTAATTCGTTTGCTGACATTTTGTAAATGTCAATAACCTTAACGAGGTATCTATAATACTTTTTAACTTAGCAACATACTTTTGATTCCCCTTCCCCATGCTAAACAATTGCGATATTGATTTTACACTCATACGCTGTTCTCAATAGCCACCCTCGTGTTGTACTTAATCAATGAAAGTTTGACCTCGAATACTAACAACCCTTCAATCTAAATTAAATTGAAATAAAGTTTTAAGCATGATACTACTGATAGGTATACTAATTCAGAAAACATGAGGACTCAATTTACTAAGAGTTCTCATTTTAAAGTTTATTCATTCGTGTTTTCTATATGTTTGATTATTCAATAGAAAATATCTTAAAATTACTATGGTACAAACTAATAAAAAGGACATCGTTGAGTTTCGTATTCTAAAAGATCATTTATTTGTTCCGCTTATCTCTCACTCACTAGTTAATTTCTATTTTGTTTTATTAAGAATTTCAAACACCTATTACATTAAATACATTTCTGTGAACAATAAATACCTAAGTAGGTACAAAGGATTTAGCGTAGGTACTGAATACTCTCATCTGGCGGGCTTAAAGTTTCACGTGTTTTATAAAACCTGTCCGGCGTTATCGGGCAGCTCCAGATGTTATTCGCTATAAACTCGAATTAAGGATCAACTAAAGCCATTTAAACGGGGAACCCAATTTTAGGATGAGATCAAATTGGGAGAGTATTTATCTTCGCCGGGAGTCGATTTAAAAGCAAAATCACGCGAGCACACGAAGCCATTATCGCCGGCGCGCGATCCTCAGGCCGCGGCAACTCTATGAATCTAATCCAGAGGATTTAGCGTCTGATTTACAGCCGACTCGGGCCAAGGAGGGCGCGACTGCTTGAAAGAAAAGTGATAATGTCTTAATCCTACCACACTCGAATTTTCTCGCGCTTGCCTCCCTCAAATTTTATGGCCGCTCGCCCAGACGGCACGTTTTGATTTATGATTTCAATAATTAAGAATTCTAAGGTGCAATTTGAATTTCGGAGCTGAGTCTTGGGCCCGCGGGAGGCCGACGCGTGTTTGTTATTGCCATAGGGCGAAAGGGTCGCAGGTCCCAAGGCTTACCTTTCATTTTCTGAGGTATTATATCAGAGTTGCAAGGAATTAGAGCTAAATTATGTAATGGTTATGCATAACGTGATTGAGCCATAAGATTTCAGAATTTGTATCTTCTACTCTACTCTTTTAGTGTCTTTATTTATTTAAAAGAAGCTTTCAATTAAGTTTTACTGAACACATTAAATAAATTCAAATGCATACAAATGAAAACCTAAAATTAAACATCACGTATCCAAACACAAAAGAAACTAACGTGATGAACTAATATCTTTCATTCAGTAAACACCTATTGCAACGCCCAGTGAAATCCGCGTGTGTTCAACATTCATGTCACAAAGCATTGCTATTATTAAAACACCCCGTGATAATGATGTTCAAGAACATTTTACATCCAACTTACAATAGTTAAGACGCCCGAGCGTCTCAACGTCTTTCCTTAATCCTGGCGTTCTAGCAATATCGCGAGGATGTGCTCATATCGCCCTAATCTCCCAGCATTACAATTAACGCGGCCCCAGATAACCCGCCACTCGCCACCCGCTGATAAAGGTCCGACTTGCACTAGTTTAAACCGGCTAAGCACCAACCCTCAGGGTTTATCTAATTACCCTACGCCAACACACGAACGAACGTTCGCCTAAACGTAGATATTCGCGTCCCAACCCGTTCGGCCGATTCGAAAACGGTACACGTTTCGCGTAATCTTGTTTTACGTCCGTAGCGACTAGGGGGAGTCACGTACGTAAATGTTTGCGACGTACTATCGGTATTTCGGTCTTCCGGTGGGTTGTAGGGTCGTACCTCCGTCAAGGACCATCGATTACGATCTGAAGTACGAGTAGAGCGCATATTGCACAACTTTTGGAGAATGTCTGAGCTCAATATTCCTACCAGATTGCTTAAGAGTAAAGCAATATTGCAGTCTTTACGACATTGATTCGTACCCTGTTAGCAAAAAATAAAGGAAATAACATATTAACTTTGCCTGTTCAAAAAATATTAAAATAATAAAGTAGGTATAAATTCTATAGACTTTAACAATCGCAAGTAGATTCTAATTTGAAAGCATCATTACATGAACCAATGTTTAAAAATAAAAAGAGATAATATTGTAAATTAATTAAAAAAATAATAACGTATTTTTAATAGTATTTCTATTATTGTGAAACCTAAACCAATTTCGAAATTTAGATCAACATAATCTAATGCGTCGTTGTCTAACAAGCAGAACTACTGTTAAGATAAAACAATAAAGAAAGAATTAAAAAAAAAAAAAAGTAAAATGTCATAAAACTAATAAAACTTACGACAAAAACTGATAAGAGGTAAACCTTTTTTATAAAATCAGCTGACAAATTTTAACGTTGACATTACTACAAAACTTGACGTCAATAAAAAGTTTATAGAAAAGTTTTAGATTTTCGTGGGACAATGAAACAATCGATCAAGCGTATTGCATTTTCCTCTAAATAAAAAGAAAATGCGTGGTGATATTATTTTGCTTTATTATTAAACTTCGGATGTACCAAAATCACGTTTTTTAACAGATAGTTACTTCGTGAGCATGTACTCCAGTTACTTAGCTATACAAAATTATTTTTCAAAAATAAATATTAATTGTTATTTATTTACGATTGCCAATGGTGATTTCCCTTTAAAATTATAGTTGGTCTGAAAGCTCTTGAGTGAAATGGTTTTTACGTGGGAACGATTTTTGTGCTTAAAAATAAACCTACCGAGTGTTAAGACTTGTGATGACATCGACTGAAAACGCCGAGAATCATTTCCGCGTAAAAATTGTGATTGTGGATGGAAAATCGAATCGCAAGTACAACACTTTATTTGTTTCGATGTTACATTACATGTTATACTCCTGCGGAAATTCGCCGTCTGTCATTACACTATTTGTTTCAGGTCCTCGTCCCTCAACACGCACAATTCACTAGGTCAAATAAACAAAAGAAGACTAGAGTTCGGAGTAGATGTAGAGACATTCAGAGTTACGGACAGGAGGCCAGTCGATCCGAGTTCTATGGACGAGGATTTAGCAAATAAACGCCGAAGGAGATTACTTGACGAAGAAAGACGAGACGAGATAGAATCACACAGGCGGGTTCTAGTTTCCCAGCTACCTCAGTTTGTACGTCAAAACGATGAAATTGATGAATCTCTCATTTTCGAAACACAGGCGGCTTTAAAAAATCTATCCGGCAGTTGGGTTCGCGAACCATTGTACGCAAATAGTTCAGAAAACGACGACTTTGAAAATCTCTTCCATGATAAACGTTCAGATAAAATGCTTCCGTCCTCACCCTCTCAATCATCAGACAGTTCAGATGCGTCTCAAAAAAGTTTTTCTATGCGCAATCATTCGAATCACAACCAAGACAACTTAATCGCAACAATAGAAATAGAAAAGGTTAGCAATGGATCCCAAAGATCAGAAAGAGGCAAGAGCAGCGACGAGTATGACCATAATAAATATTCCGATAACTACGAAGGACCAAATTTTGATGACATGGATTCCTCCAATGAACTTGAAATTGATATATCAGAAAGGCTCGATGACGAACTAGATTCGAAAGAGAGATTAAAAAGTGAAATAATGTCAGTGAACAAACAAACGTTGTATAACGCATACAAGGCTGCCACGGCTTCGTTGCCGTACTCGACGCAGTCTGCGTTTAAGCCTCCGGCGGAAGTCAAGCACAAGATCCACGGATCTTCGATACCCATCGAACCATTCGGGGGTTATTCTAACGACCACGAGAAGAACTCGTTGAAAAACTCGAAGCAGTACACGGTGCTGCAGCCTGCAGGCGCGGGTTCGCGGGCGGCCACGGCGCTGCAGGAGGCCCGGACGGTGCCCTCCGCGCAGCCCGCCCGGGACCTGCGCCCGCTCTCCGCACTCTCGCCGCCCATGTCCAGAGGTACTGCACTCCGCAGACAGCCATTGCCAAACTTTCTTAACGACATCGCTATAACACAGAACTCCGGGCTATGAACTACCTAACTTAAGTTTGTTTCAAGGTCGTTGCGTTACATCCTTCAGTTCAACCTGAGTTCAAGTTGAGAACTCGACTTATAATGTCGTTAGATGGATACAAATAAATATAAGGATAACTTATGTTATAGGTTTTTAAATTCATGCCTAATATTTAACCTAACTATAATAGAGTCAAACTTAATTTCGTTTCTTATTCAACCAAACCTCACTTATTATGTTAAGAGACAAGCTAGTAGCAAATCGCTACTCAGTGGTAAAAGGTGTAGTATAATTTAAGATGCAACGATTAATGTATGGCAAGGCTCCACCTACGTAAATTTCATATATAAGATACGTCGGGTACCTAAAGATTTTCCTCGTATTGTTGGCCGATAGCTGGGCTTACGTCACGGCGACGCGCAATAAAAACGGGTCAGAGCGGCGGTGGGCGGGGCGCTCACACCGCCCGCTACTCCTGAAAGAAAAATTGTCAGTCCGTTCGCGCAGCCGCTCGTCGTTCTTTATTTTTTCTTTGGAGTTGCCGGGAGGTGGGGCCGTAGTGTGGGCGGCGCCGCGCAGGTACGCCCCACGGCACGCCCGGCCGTATCGATCGGGCCAGCACGCCCCCGCTCGATGATTAAGAATATACTAATTTGTGCACCGGTCGATTTGTTCACAGAAGGCAACAAGTGTCCAACTCCCGGTTGCAATGGGCAGGGCCATGTCACCGGTCTTTATACTCACCACAGAAGGTGAGTTGATATGATGATTACCATGCATTTCAGTTGCACTTAAACCCCTACTCTACCTAACCTACTCTCCAACTCTCTGAATTTATTGTGAAGTAATTCTTAAGACTCGATAAAGACATGAGTAGCTACCGTACCGTTAACTTTGCTTCTCTCTACCCAATTCAACAACCATAATAGATCGTTACAAATAGTTCAATATTTCATCTTGTTTTTATCGTTTGTTCCATCAGTCTGTCAGGATGCCCAAGAAAGGATAAAGTCACACCGGAGAGTAAGTAAAATAGACTCCTATATACGTACTGTTGTTAGATTAGATATTTGCTTATTTCAGCTTCATTAATGTTTTCCCGTAGAATAGCACATCCAGAATGGATATGAGTACACATACATACAACACATAAAAGATGAAATAATATGATTAACACTGAGATTAATCATACATAAATGATGTTTAACAATTTTGTTGATCATATTGGGACCAAAGTTTTTTCATATTTTTGTTTTCTGGTTAGGTATGCGGGGGGCGAGCATAAAAAGGCCGTTTATACTCGTATATTGAGTTATACCTAATATTAATAAGTACGATATACCTATCTATGGACAACACACATATGTACCTACTTATGTAGAATTTGACTCGGGTCAAGTTAACTATTTTGTACAAATCAAAATAAAATTTTAATACCTAGGTACTTTTATTTAACAATAAAAAATCGATAAGATTTTGTACACAACACTAATTGATTCACAACAAATTAACTAAACTTACAATCGATAACGTGATTCTTATGTCAGAGTTCTTCTTCTTTCGTTCTTCTAAAGCATGACGAACTCTGTATTTTAACCTTTAGATTCATATTAGTAAGACATAATGATTTTTTAATTTGTGTTTTATTTTTATTCATTCTCACAGTTACTCAGTAATTTGCATTTCTCATTATCACATGTAGGTTATTCGTAAATATACGATAGTGTCATACTGCAGCTATACCTACCTACATTTCAATTGAAAATCGTATTAGGTAGGTACCTATGTGGTGCATACGTACAAGCGAGCCGACACCACCACCACAATTGCCAAGTGGGGGAGTTGACTTCACAAGCATTAATAATATTTCATAATAATTAAATATTAGAATTAGAACTTTAGAATTTGTCGTCAACAATGAATGTATACAAATTAATTAACAATCACTTTATTTCAAAAATAGTTTTGGCGTTGCACGAGACGATCTTGAAGTGCCCGACGCCAGGGTGCAACGGTCGTGGCCACGTCAGCTCCAACCGGAGTACTCACCGATCCCTGTCTGGGTGCCCCACCGCCGCCGCGAGGAAAGCTGCAGCTAGGGCTCAAAGGCCCAGACCCTCAGGTGAGCAACGCAATAGGCCAAGACGATTTGAAAGCCAGCCATGAGTTTCCAAACTTGGGCATTTTAAAAAAAACAGTAATAAAACTTTGATACAGTTGAACAGTAATCATTACTTGAGAAAATTTTGCAGTGCCGATACCACTTCCGGTGACGGTAAGCATATCAAACGACGGCGCGAGCACCGCACGGGCACCGGACCGCGACCGTGAACGTGATCGTGAACGCGACCGTGACTTAGAACGCGAGGGCGAACGTGAACGCGACCGCGAAGCCGAGCGGGAGCCCGAACCAGCGGCATCGCCGCCGAGTCCCGCCGTGAAGCGCGAAGCGCCCGAGCTGTTGGTGCCTAAGCGAGAGGCCGCCGAGCCCGAGCGCGACTCCCCCGCAGGGATGGAGACGCGCCACGCCGGCTACGGCGCGCCGCCCGACCAGCGATCGCCCTACGAGCGACCACCTGATGACCACGTACGCTCCTATAGGTAATAATGGAAGCGTTTACCTTTAAGAATTGCATATTATCTTACATTAAATACTTTTTGATACAAAAATGTGTTTAACTTTTGTTTAAGTTTCAAGCCGAGTAATCTTTAAGCACTTATTTCAAAACCTTGATAAATGTTTTGTCTCTTAGTCAAATGAACGAGACGCGATACGGATACGAAACACGGTGCTACGAAGGCGCAACTGCTTTTGAGCGGTACGACCCCGCGCAATGCCCTCAACGACCTTACGGCTGGGAAGAAGAACGCTACCATGATCCACACCTACCTACGCCCATGAAAACAGATCAGTCCGAGCAGGAATCGAATACCGGTCCAATCTATCCTAGGTACGTAACCAAAATAGAAGTAGGTATTAACGCAAAAAATCAAATATTCACAAACAATGCCTAAACTCATGTGGTAAACGAGACCTCCCTAACTTAAACTATAATTCCGTTCTATATATCGACAATACAACACAACTAATCAGATCAATAAAATATATGTTTACACGGATATTTGTGATCTTCACCGCTCGTGTATGTCCGTCTAGACCAATGTACCACTACGAAACGGCTAGTGCAGTAGGCGGCGTGGCGGGCGTCACCGGAATGGGTCCCGGTGTACCGCCTGGTTTCTCGGCAATCAACCTATCTGTGAAGATCGCCGCGGCACAAGCGCAGCGACCGCGCAGTCCCACGGCAAGGGATCCGCGTGATCCACGGCCGGCTGTAGACCTTTCATCGACTAGTGGTAGTCCACAGGTGAGGGACACTTCCGAATACAGCAAGAGGTTGCCTACATGTTCGAATTGATCGTCTTCACATTTCGCGTCGTTAATTTAGTGTAAACTCATATAATTCAATGTAAAGTCGGAAATCCAAAGCGCACTCTCACAACTTACTCTCATTTCGACACGGACCTTGTGACGTCACCGGCTATCGGTATACGCTAAAAGTCAAAGTGGATAAAATCGTCTTGATTTTACTTGTATTTACAAGATACTCGTCCATGAAGGCAACCGGCGAAGTCTAGAAGCTTTATTTGCGGAAGTTTTGTACATACATGTGCCTAGAGTAAAATAACCGGCCGTTTTTAACAGGGTCCATACGCGTCGCCGGTGTACACGAGCGCCGGGGCCGGGGGCGGCAGCGGCGGTGCGCGCGGCAGCCCGCCGCCGGGCGCCTCGCCACAGCTCAGCGCCAGCCCACAGGTGCCCAGCCCGCAGGGCCAAACCCTCGACCTTAGTGTGTCCCGTTTACCACATAGGTGAGGCATTTGTCAGATAGGCTTGTACGATTTATCGCTATAAATTTTTAGACATGCTAATAGATAGCAAATTTAAGCATAGAGCTTAAATTTTTTCTTCAATTTTGTATTCCGCAGCGCTTAAAAGTGACTTGAGCTGTAACATATTTATCACAATAAATAACTTTTGTTGACAGTCGAACTTTTCCTGGTGCTGTGTCATACAGTAGAGAGTCAACACCGGATAGCGGGGGCAGTCATCCGTACCTAGAAGCATACCATCGGGACGCAGCAGGTACGACTTTTTATTCACTCAATTTATTGTTATCAAGAATTATAATTGTTTTCAAACTCTATTACAAACTTAACATTACCTAATGCAACAGATAAATTCACGTAAAATCATTAACATTCTGCATAATGGTTATGAGTAGAAAGCTAATTAGGAATGCTTATATCTCCTGTCCCGCAACACGTTCTCGTTCGCATACAAACCAAGGAATGAGATGCGTTCTGCTATTACGCGTCGGTGCCGTAAAACACGTGGTACAAATTAAAACGCAACCGCATAATGACTCCCTTCGCGCGAGCTTACCGCAACACACGCTGAGGAGTAATGTTGCTAATCCTGACAGGCAGGCAATGTATAGCGCACCGTTCACCGTGGTGTACGGTGCGGTTATCGTTTTACTTAAGGTTTGTTCGTACAAGTGCACTTGTTTTTAATTAAAATACGTATTTCGAAACGTCTTGGAGATCATTTGCTTCTTTTGTTACTCATATTACAATCAAATATGACAAATTAATTATCATAGGAATATGCTCTACATTTGTGGTAGAGTCATAAAATGTGACTCTGTGGTATTTTAAACACCTACTTATAAATATTTTAGAATACATCTTTATTCCCTTTTGAAGTTCCTTTGAAGTTATGAGAAGAGCTTTTTGTGAGCGTTTTGATCTTAAATTATGACTGAAGATGTGGTACCATGACATGGCAGGATACGGCGGCATGAGTCCTCACCCGGTGGCTGGATATGGGCTGGGGCAGCCAGACTACGCGGCGGCGGCGGCCGCAGCAGGCTACGGCGGCTACCAGTACCAGTGCGGAGCGTACCCGCCGCCGCCCAGCTACCCGCCGCACGCGCCGCCCTACTCCCCGCCCTGCTACATGCCGCCGCCGCACGCGCCGCACGACAAGCCCAAAGACAGCAGGTGAATATGAGAACTATGATAAACTTTTCAGGAAATCGCAAGCAGTCTAATTGGAGCCAAAGTTTATTGGACTAAGTGAACTATATATTACTTACACATATTATTTATGTAACATGTTAAATTCTGCATATTTTGTTGCAGTTAAGCTCTGCTAGCAAAATATAAGTGAAAGTACTTAGATCAAGTTTTCATACGTATCTTATCAATTCACTTTCAATTTTATTCCTTAAATACTAGTGAAGTATCTATAGGTGCTATTTTCATTTACAAAATTAAACAATAATATCTAAATATCAACGAATTAATTTTAGATTAATTAATTATTGCTAAGTGATTAAGAATTACAATGATATAATTATGTAGATTAAATAAAATTATCTACATTTAATTAATGTACTATGTTACTAACGTAACAAAGAGAAAAACGATGAACATAATGCAATGCAAAACTATATAGAAGTAAGGTCACACACAGATGAGGCGACCAACGAGGTGAATTTCGTTATTGTTTTATTGCATGGTCTCTGCATTGCGTGACGTCAAACAAATGGATATCGTTTCGTTTCACCTGCATTCTTGTAACAGTAGGTTTGTAGTATTGTGGTAGGCTACGGGATAACTACATGGTAACTGTTAATTAAATTTAGACATTGTTATAAATTGCGAGTGAACTAGGTACGTATTTACACGTACCTATATCTAACAATGTCGTTTATTAGATAAACACTTTAATTAAGTAGATAAGAACGTTCGAAATAAACTACAATTTGTACAAATATTATTATTCCGAAATCAACGTTTCCTTTACGATATAATGAGAACACCTAATCGTACTATTGCTAACCGCGCTAATTAATATAGAGTTACATTGAATGAAGTGAGTAAGTGATACGGAAAATGCTTCTGACATATACATGACATGAACTGGTCCGCGATTCCGCGCTATGGCATTACCAACGTAGAGCAAAGTCACAGTCGACGCGACGCGACGTATCAGTCTAAATATACCGGCGCCCGCGCAGGCGCGCTCGTACGCGCGGGAATACTATAGATAAATAAAAAAAGATAAGATATATTCCGAAAACGTGCACTAAAGCATAACTATGAGACGAAACAGGTGAGATTGACGTTTTATCAACAAAATTGGCTATTCTTAAACCCTTTACCTATTAATATTTTCTTTTCGGTAAACAAACACTACACAATATTAAGTTTAATAATAAAATTGTAAACACATAACACGTTTGGCACAGATGAATATCGCGTATTTCTCTCTTAGAATACGCGATACTGAATACCATATCTCCGTATGTATTTAGTTTACACTTCAATAATTTACTATTGCTACAGGTTAATGACATTATTAGCGCTTATTAAAACAAAAATCGTGCTACGAGTGACTTACCACGTGTAGACGGTAATTCACAGCTCTATTTTTAAGTGACTTATGCATAATAGTGCATGTTAGAGTGTTTTAATGGTATAAGGACTTTGGAAAAAGTTTGATAAAATTATAATAGCAGTTTGTAATTTAAGAGGCCTGTTATGACTGTGTGTGTTTATTTACAATAGCTACCATCGGGAAGACTTTTACGGTAAACTGGGTTACCGGATACGGGAGTCGCGGGAGCTCATCCAGTGTCCGGTCCGGTCGTGCGACGGCTCCGGCCATGTTTCGGGCAACTTCGCGACCCACCGCAGGCAAGCGGAAATGTTCGCGCGAACATTTTACGAATGCACACATTGATGTTTGAATGTCCGGGCTGTTCCCGTTCTCTCCCAGTGACCATGCAACTAACGTAGTGGTTTTTTACTAATTGTACGACTCCCAATGCATAAATACCTTATTTTTTTGCGTTGAAATCAGATTAACATGATCTTTAATTAAGTATCATTAGATGTTGATCCTAAGTGTAAAAAGTATAAAATATAAAGCGATACAAATTCAGTGCTTAAAAATTTCTGGTTTTATCAAATTTTTTGAGTCTTTTAAAAAAGTAACTACATGAGAGCTTGCTCAGAAAGTAATCATTATAATAAGTCTTGCATAAATGAAAGAAAGTAACGGATAAAATAGTCGATTACTTTCTTAGCGTCTGGGGGCAGCACGAATATATTTATACACACGATTCAATAAGATCTCTGTAATGTAATAATATGTATAGTAAGACTAAATTGATACGTGGGAATATAGCGGGCGACAATTTGCGCATTTCCGCAGAACTCAATTGGCGGCGCACCTCGAGGTCTTGAGCTGAACTAACCGCATGACGGAATGTTGATGTGGAACCGTTTAAAGTCTTGCCAATGTAGTTGACGTGCATTAGTTATAACAGCCCGAGTCAACCACGGCCAAAGCAATGTTGTCGTGTTATAAATGTTGAAATTGTACAAGACGTATGTTACTTAATCATAATAAGCTATCGGATTGCAGTTTTGTACGATTGATAAATTATACTGTAAATTGAAATGTTAACTAAATTGTTATTTAGGTTCATTGATGTAAATAGGTAGTCAAAATAACCTGACTGTTATTACATAACTAATAATATTTCCTCCAGATGTTACCTATTCATTTTTTTTAAATTCCTGCTACCTTAAGTATGTAGAAACTTTCGACACTTACCTACCTATACTTTAAAAATGTTAATCACTAGTTTACAATAATGGTGTTAATACTATAAATTCTTTCACAATTTGCTAGATACACAGCTATTATTTAATATTTTATGATTAAATATTTTAAAGAAACTATCTACCCACTTACATACTACTTTCGCAATCGATTACCAATTTATATTAGTTTAGTACCTAACTATTTAGGAATTTTAGCTTCTTCAGACACAGTAAAGTTAGCTCTGCGTTTAGAAAAAGGCTATTTAATTTATGATTGATTAGATTAGCTTGATGCAAAGTAGGTATTTAAAACTGTGTGTCAAGTATCTTAAAAACCTACCTATCTGCAAATGATATGATTTTCATTTGTTGCCTATTAGACTTACTAAGTTATGCTTAACTTACATAGTATAAATGAAACGTACCTATTTAGACATTTCCATGTAAGACTTGCGCTAATGAACGAAAACATATGTAGACGCGCCGAAGTTCTGAAAAGTCTACAGATATAGGTACTCGATTTATTTTTACCATCGATACATGAGGTGCAGGAAGATAGAGTAGAGCGTTACATAGAGTCGATAAGAAAACTATTGGCGCTGCAGTAGAATCAGAATATTGAATTGGGTAACCGGTATCATTGCGCAGTGATTGGTTGTTCTAAATTGAAACTTTTTAATTAAATCTAAAATCAATAGGATATAAACTACCTATTGATTTTAGAAGACTTACAGAAGAATTAAGAATATTAAATGCATGGATGGTTATTTAATACTTCTTAAGTTCTTAATTAAATAGGTATTATCTATTAAATTTGTTACGAAAAAAAATATTTTAATCGAGCAAAGACGTGATAAATAACATTGGCATGTGTTTTGTTTGTGATAAGTGTGAGAATTTGCATCCTATCGGTGTTAGTAGGTACCTAGGTATATCGGAGTAGCTTTGAGGTGAAATTAGTCTTGTATTAAGTTCTTGGTGTGTCGGTCAGGGAGGGTTAGAGGCCGGAGATATTTTATTTGAAGTGACCATCTCATACTCGAGTACCTCGCTCTTATTTGATGTTGGACCACTTAACATTCGGTGGCCTGTATGCTCGTTTACTACTTATTTACGATAAAAAACCTTTTACCCTAGTTACCTGTAACTTACATCACAGTGTTAGCGTAATAGGTCACTTTGAATCATACAGAGGCCCGCAATTCGATATAATTCAATACAAAGGTACCTAAAGCAAGTCGTCTCACAAAGTCGACCTGCAAAACTGACTAATACTCGTATATTTTATTAAAAAATAAAGTGACTAAAAACAAAAATGTGTGTACCTGTTTGCGGTGTAACACAGACATGATAAACCGTTTAATTGTATTCTAATGTTAGGCATTAAGTTCGTCCAACTTATTGTTCGTACTCGTATCTTCGTTGGAGTGTAATACAATAATACAGTATTATTCTATTCAATCTTGAAAATTACATAAAATCGTAAGGTGCGGCCAATGATCCCGCCACGGCATTGTAAGCAGTTTGTATATGTGCAGCCTGTCCGGGTGTCCTCGCGCCGACCGCTCCCAGCTTCAGCCCCATTCCCAGGAGCTCAAGTGCCCCACGCCTGGGTGTGACGGATCAGGACACGTGACCGGCAACTACTCGTCCCATCGTTCGCTCTCTGGATGCCCTAGAGCTAATAAGCCGAAGAGCAAACCCAGAGATGGACAGGATTCGGAACCTCTTAGGTAAGAATTTAAAAAAGGTTAGGTACCTATTTGGAACTGGAATAGAAATCTTATAATAAAAGTCTTGGGTGGTTGAATGGATTATCTTTTATTATAATAGGAATTAAATAGAGCGAACTAAAGAATCTACCTTCCAGGTAGATACTTTTAAAACAATAGATTAATTAACCAACACATTAAAAAGTTAATAGATAGAGTAAAATTTTACTTTCAAAAATGAATAGTCTTCTTATTATTTGCATTATTGCTTTCATTGTCGATATTTCAATAAAAAAATTATAAAATTACTAAGCATGAATTAATCCATGATTATTGAGAGCAAAAATGTTTTCCAAGTTTGCGCAATCTATTATTATATTAGACAGACCAACGTAGGTACGAGTAAGAACGTGTGTATGCAGTGAAAATATCTATATTCATGAACAACTGACGCATTGAGGTCACGAGTCCTTGAAACACTTAACAATTAGGCAACTACAATAATGAAGTAATAATGTGATTAACGTCTGAGTACACGTGAGCTATAACTGCTCTTATAGCATTATGTACATTATTAAGTTGAATGGTTATTTGCACGCTGCTTAGATGCCCTATACCGGGCTGTGATGGATCTGGACACGCTACAGGGAAATTCTTGTCGCATCGAAGGTAAGATTATAATGTTCCCATAAAAACCACCGATAATGGAGCGACCTTAATAGGAATACTTTATAGGAAAACTGCTTGTGGTAGAAGAAAATTCAATATTATGCGGTAGATGACTTTCTGCTGATTAATATAATATAGTACCTAATCCTCTATGTTATAATTTTGAAATTATTTTCAGTTTCCTAACCATATTTGAGTTAAATTCAAAGAAAGATTTGGTGAATAGAATTTGATGATTTGAATATCTACAAATTCCCACACTTCTCTCTCTCTATTTCTAACCAACTACCTACAGCTTTGTATCTGAAATAAGGATTTAAACGTAGAGTCCCCCTAAGAATTTGCGCTAAACGCAATGGTCATTGATAAATTTTCATCCTCAGCGCCTCCGGTTGCCCGATAGCAAACCGAAACAAGATGAGAGTCCTCGAGAGTGGTGGAACCGTGGAACAGCATAAAGCAGCAGTGGCAGCTGCCGCATCAGCGATCAAGTTTGATGGAGTGAATTGTCCGACACCAGGCTGCGATGGGTCCGGCCACCTGAATGGGTCATTTCTGACCCACCGCTCTCTGTCCGGATGCCCCATAGCCGGTGCCACCACACCGACCCCGCAGCCGAAGAAGCCAAAGTACCCCGACGATATTACCCCACTGTATCCCAAGCCGTATTCGAGTGAGTTATCGCTTGCAACTTAAACTTCTTTAAGATGGTTGTGATTATAAATGAAACAACAGGGGATATAAAATAATATTTTGAGAACAGAACGACAGCTTTCTTATACCTTTGAATATCGCTAGCACTTAATTATTCTTCTTATTCTGGTTTACAATAAAAACATTCAAGGTAGGTTTAACACAAAAAGAAGATATTTATCTCGCTATCTTTTTCGATTCGACTACCAATGGTTATATTTAATACAAAAAGTATCTTAATTTTTTATATTATGCCATTGTATTCTAAAGGTATGGACATGAACATGCAGACGGGCAACGGTGAGGACCTCATGACAATTGAACAAGAGATAACCGAATTACAACGCGAAAACGCACGCGTGGAATCCCAGATGATGCGCCTCAAATCGGACATCAATGCCATGGAGACACACCTCAGTCACGGGGAACGGGTAAGTTGTCAAAATGTAACCATAAAACAAATATACAAAAAGGCATCACAATATAAGAAATATAAAACAAACAGCAAATAACACATTCATTAAGCACACTGCCCAAAATTGAAAGTAATCTGATATTTTTGTCCGGTAACGTAGATGGTACTGTCATGGCTACAAACATCCAACTTTGAGTGCTACTAACTCCTCATTTGCATTTGTGAGTACCGTTAAATTATTATTTGACACAGTAGCCACTCTCATATTGATTCACCTTATGGTACCTACGATAATTCCGATAGTACCTATGAAACTAACTTACGATTTTCATCATACCTAATTGTCTGGCCTCGACTTGCCTTAAAATGTATTAAAAACAAAACATCTCAATAAAATTTGAAAATCATTACAAGGATATTAACAATAAAGAATTATTGAGGCACTTCTAGAATATTGAATACCCATTATATATATCTCAGCAGATTTGGGAATACAAAAACGTTTCCAAGTGGAAATTCCAATTCATATCAGTTCTCTTGAAGCCGCTTTATAGCTATGTCATGTGAAAATTTCGTCTTTGCAGGAGACTCAACTGATATCGCAGCGCAACAACAACATCACTGGATACTACGAGAGCCTCCGGAACAACGTGATCACGTTGCTGGAACACGTGCGGCTTCCCGGCGGCGGGACGGCTCCAGTGTCCACCACAAGCGGCACTCCCGCCGCCCCGCCACCACCCGTCCCGGGAGACAAACCCGCCCACGATAACTTCGATTCCTACTTAACAAAGCTACAGAGTCTCTGCTCTCCCGACGGCTACTGCTCCGACGAGAACCGTCCGATCTACGAAACAGTGAAAAACGCGCTTCAAGACTTCACAGTACTCCCTACGCCCATATAAGGCTCACCCAGCGCCGCCGACACGGAACGACAATGAAGTGATCGTCCCCGGTGACCGGCGGAGCTTATAACGTATCCGGCTGAAGGACTCAGATGACTCAATCTTGTTAGTGACTATGTGTAGTGAAATGCGAATCAGTGTGAAGTGAAACCAAAGAATTACCGAAGACTGCTGCAATAGCAAACATTGTTAATTAAGAGGTTGGAAGCGTGTACAGTGTATGCCTGTGTAGGCTATTTCTGACATTATGTGTTCTATTTAGATAATGATGTCTGTTTTGTAAACCGTTGTATACGATGTGTGAGTTCTTTAGGGCATCATATTAAAACTCTATGAATCGATCGATTAAATCAGTAAGATGGACCTTAACTTACTTTAAATGAATTTTAAACACTGTTACTCATATAATTATGCTTAAAAACGTAAGTTATTCTTAGGAGAAATTTATACAATTGTACGTAAGCTATTTTAACCCCAGGGACACTACCAATTTAATTTGGTCTGTACATATTGTACCTATTTTCGACATAACAAAGATTTATTATCATTATAAAATTCATCAGGCTTATGTCTGGTCACTTAGTAAATTACAAATTCATTGTACCGTGCAAATATTAAAATTATTATAAATATAATGTGGTATTCTGCCTTTATGTTTTAAATTCTGGGAATGTGCCAAATGCTTCAGTCAAAGCAGCTCCCGGCCGCTGGTGTATTAAGACTTATTGTAATAAAATATAAACGAACGAAATTAATGAACTCTTTAGAGGACTATCTAGTCGGTTTGTAAATAAAAATGTGAATATTATAGTTGTCGCGTCGCAATGACGTTTTTATTTATACTAGATAATAATGCGATCTCATTAGATCACGTAAGTTAAATAATTCAGTCATTTATTGATAACCAATTTTAGGGATAAATTATTATTTTGTTTGTTAGCCAATGTTCACTCGCTGTGATTATGTTACGTGTTATAACTTATTTATTGTTACCTTATCGAGATGTGATAGGTTAATCGTCTCAAGTTAGTGTTGTGTTGCAAACATTTTATTTATGAGCTTGATGTACTCAATATGTGCAATTACTTATAGTTTTTAAAATTTTAGATGACCACTACAGGATGATTTGTTAAATCGTAGGTATATTAAATATGACTACAAGATTTCTCACGAACCACCTTCGAATTATATTAATGTATTCGCATCTAAATACTAAACCTATTGATATGTTACTACTCTGATTGTCATATACGTTTCTGTAAAATATTGAGTATGTGTTGTTGAAGAGAATAAAAATAATAAATACAGTGAAAAATTATTTTATTTTCTATAAATATTTAGGCTATCGGTAGGTACTTGTACAAAGAATCTATAGCTCCCATTATGTAAATTTAAAATAATTTAATAAAAAATGTATTTCTTTTGTAGTTAAAAACCGTTAAAAATAGTTTATTTGAGATTTCAGTCATAATGATTAAGATTATGTTATATAAATGCTCGTAATTATTAACTATTTTACCCTTATTTTATTAAAAATGTAAAAGACAGACAACTACCTCTTTTTAAATCAATTGAATAGATAATTTAACTCCCGATTTTTTTTAAATATAAATATTATCGATTTGATTTAATTTGATCATTTATTACAATATATTTTGATGTGTGAAACATAAACTGGCGTGCGTGAATTTTTCACACTGCATTTATGATCTATGGTTTGGAAACCAGCCACAGCGACAAAGACAATCGACAACAGTGACAACTGTCAAAATTAACGTCAGTAACATAACGTCACTAACGTCACTTTCATCTTTCAGTCTTTACCATCATATTCTATGTAGTCTGTGCCCTCATTACTAATTACTACTCTTCTTTACTTGTCAAACTCAAAAGTCAAAATCAAAATTCTGTACCTATACCTAGGATATTATGATAGTGAACATGTGGAAATGTTTATAAGTTTTTACGCTAAGTTTTATTAATTGCAAAATAAAAATGAAACTACAGAAGGGAGTAAGTAAAAAGCTCTAAATATTTTGTATTAATTATGAGGTGTTTGCTATGACAATGACCAAAAAAATTTATAACTTTCTGAAATAAATTACAGGCACGGTATTTTGATACCAAAAGTGAGGATAATCAAGAGCCTACACCAAATAAGGAAAAGAAGAATGCAAATGAAGAAAAATGCAATGCAAATGAAGATGTGAAGGTTTTCAATGTAAAAATAACACCTTGGTTACTGAAATCTCAGAAAAACAAAGTAGGTATTTTTTAGAAGTTCAAAAACAATTTTATCGTTATAGTTATTTTGATCATAGTTTCTATTTATAAGAAAATATTTGTCTCCTTGACACACTCACTTTTATTCTAAGAAAAAAAGTAATTTCTATTTATTATTCAAAACTAACCTCCATAACTAACTTTTATTAATGGAATAATTATTTCTGAATGTTTACCTTCTGCTGTCTCTAATTTCTTAGACTATAAAAATAAGCCTAAGATATTTATTATAATGTCTTCAAATCTGTTCATGTCAAGCAATTGGTCCTGGCTGTTTTCAGAATAGGTATAACAGGTTTTAAAGCTTGCCAAAGGCCTCTTTTTAATTTTTATCACATAACTTAATAAATAAGAATAGGTATTTGTTATAAAATCCCTTTTCATTGTCCATCTTAATTTTTCTAGTATCTAAGCTTAGTCTCACTATTTAAAACTTATTTTAAAAATCAATTTCAGAACGCCAACAAATTAAAAAAACCTGCAAAGGAAAAAAGTAAATTTCCAGGCAAGGCTCCAATAAACCCAGAAAAATTAGAACAACATTCAAGGGGTGAGGGTTTGGATGGGAAGGGGGTAAGACATCCTCTATATGCTGTAAAATTAAAGAAAAGAGAAAAGAAATTCAATTATGCACTGGAACAGGCCACCAGATCTGAGATCTTACACACTGAAGATAAGGGGTAAGTGTCAAATACCACAAATAACACTTCACACTCGCAGCCCCACATCAGGATTACCGGTGTCGTGGGTGCCATGGACACATACAAAGACATAATACACAAACACCCAGACCGAGAACAGAAATATAAATTCATTATTATAATTTCTGCCCCACCGGAGATTGAAACCATTAAAGTGGTGGATTGGCGTAATAACCACTACGCCACGCGAGTTGTCAATCACAATATACACTTACCACAATTTCTTAATCTCTATTATGTTCTTTTAAATTTTAATTTAGTTTAATTTAATTTACCGCATAGAACTAAAAAAATCTCCATTAGAAAAACTAGTATTCTATAGTAGCAAGCAATAAAGTGGATATTGGCTAAGGGTAAGCACATTTTTAGGCAGTATTTTATTAATACTGTTGTTATCACATTATTTAAAAAAATTCCATTGCAATACATATATCACAACAAAAGATTTACATGATATCCTGGTAGTGCATAGCAATAGGAAATACAAATTAGGGGGCAGTTACGAGTACATGATAATTTTTTAAGTGTATTGTTTTGATTGTATTTTTTTTAATTAGCTATATGGAAGTTGAAGAAGGTGTGAGAACAACAGGAATATCACAGAAGATTATAGCTGACAATGTAGACATTACAGCAGCTACAAAGATATTTGATCTTAACCTGGACTTTGGCCCGTACAGAGCAAAGTACTCTCGCAACGGCAGACACTTGCTTTTGGGTAGCAAAATGGGACATTTAGCTGCTTTCGACTGGGTTACTAAGAAACTACACTGTGAAATTAATGTCATGGAATCCATTCATGACATAAGGTAATATTTAATTCCTTGTATCA
>DWAV01000423.1:0-20249 GCA_018231305.1 Noctuana lactifera
ACGTTTCACACTCACAGCTCCACACTAGGATTCCCTGTGTCGTGGGTGCCATGGACACGCACAAAGACAAATACACAAACACCCAGACCGGAACAGAAATATAAATTTATCATTTAAATTCTGCCCCGCTGGGGATCGAACCCGGGACCCTTCGAATGGTGGACTGATGTGGTAACCACTACACCAACCGGGTTGTCAATTAGATAATGCAAGTGTAAAAAAAGGCAAATTTATTATGCAACATACCCTCAAATTGATTCTTGCAACAACTTCTTCCCACCACAGTAAATGATGAAAAAAGAATCTGTAGTTATCCTTTGTTGGTCCCTCCTCGAAAATGCTTCTGTAAACGTACGTTTACTATGTTTAGTAACATAATGTTATATTTAGTTCAGTCCGTAATATTATGTCTTTCATTATAAAGGTAGTCAAAATCAACTAAGTCACCCATGGGTTATATTGGCAGTTAACAGTTTCATTTTGGCAGTTTTGGCAATCTACTAGTTTATCAATGGTTTTCCAATAATGTAACACTTTATTTGAGGCTACAATCTCAGTCAATCTCATGAGTAACAGCACATTATTATGACAGGACATAGGACCTTCGTCCTATGTGACGTTAGACATGAGTTGCAATTGCTTGCAATGACTAGTTAACATCAGATCTCCAACATTTACAAAAAAAAAAACTTACCTCGTTTTAATCATCACCGTTCGCAATTGTTGAAGTGTCTCTTGTGGCAAGTTCAGACCTTCTAATGCTGTTTCATCGAGGCCTTTCGGCAGTAGAGTCTTTAACAACTTTGGAACTTTATATGTATTATCCATTGGTCTGTAAATGAGTTTACACTTTAGAAGTAAATTAAAAAGTAAGTTATAAATTAAAATAATTTTATATTACATGGTTCTCGTCTCGTATGAAGTGACATTAATTATTATGTTGTATAATTACACAATGTCAGATAAAATATTTTACGTCGGGAAGGCACCATGTATAGTAATCGTTATTAGTGTAAATATGTACTTAATAAAACACTTACACAGAGCCAGTTGAATATATTATATTGTCACTGTGCATCCATTCTGCCCCTGTGTATGGATATTTGGTCTTAATGTAATCTATAGGATTCTCTTGCACAAAGACTGCCTGAAAAAATTGTAAACATTTTTTATTATTGAATGTCATTTTTTTTATAATTATGATAATAATTTCGCTACCAATAAATTGTTTCCTAGTCAATATTATTCAATTCACCTATTCAATATTATACATGTTTTAAATTTCACATTTTAAAGAAAACGGAAATATAACTCAGTTTTGATCTAAATTTTGTGTTTAACGTATTTATTTATGATTAAATTCGGATTAACAACATTAAATTAATTAAATTAACAACATTAAATTAATTAAATAAGTTTCGCGCACTTTCGTTCATTTTTAAAATACAGTTTTTCATATTGACACCAAAAATATCTAAGTCAACAAGCCCAGCCTATACCGATAGCTTATTCATTTATTATAAAAACTAGTATAGGTTTAACAAAGCAAGTTCAAACTATTTTATTGTATCTGTACTTTTTATTTTTATTTTTTTAAATACCAAGTTTGGTCTTACCATTTCTCGGACTATTATAATATTTTTCTTATCACTTTCTCTAACAAATGTAAACATAATGGGCATCTCATAATGTCCAATGTCAGATCCACAGAAATGCACCAACACATTATCATCAATGGAATATTCTAAAAAAAACCAGTAACAATATTAGTTTTGATGTGTGACACATATAGGGTAATATCATCATAATTTGTTTGATTTTTGTGTTGCAGTAAAAAAAGCCATGCTAATTGGAAACTTTCACAATATATCTCAGTTTCATTTTAACTGATATAATGTGTGAAGTCTGTCTTCCTGTCTCTTTCTGTTCCATGGCAAGAATACATCTTTTCTTTACATGAACTCTGATAGGACTATGTTACAATGGATCCCTTTGGGATGAAAGGGACAATACTATAAACATTGAACACACCTTTGATATAGTGGACAAAATTTAAATTGACATGATAAATCTATACTATTGCCTTCAACCCTTTTTGTATCCCACTCCTGGGCATGGGTCTCTCCTCACAACTGGGGAATGCCTGGAGCATACTCCATACCCTGCTCTAATGCAGATTGGGTCAGTGGCCACCTATGTCGGATATAGATACTCATAATATATTAAAGGTAATACATCAGATGGTCTGTCCCTCTGTTAGATTTAATTTACTCGTAAAATATAAAGTGTTATAATATGTAATATTAGCTTACTCGGCTTCAATGTATTTGGTTTGCCACCAAATACATAGGGATGATCTTCCATGACAAAGTGAGGTTGTGGATGAGCCAACTGTACACCAACAATTGTTAAATTTTCATTCTTCATATCATTGGTAATACTAAAACTAAACTTAACTTTCTGCCATGGCTTCACCTGCAAACAATGCCAATTAAGGAAAGATAACAGTTAAATCCTACAGAAAACTTATTTACTGGAGACATCTCGAAAATCATATCTTTACTAGCCTATGCCTACAACTTTGTCTATGTGGACTTCAAAATAAGGTCTAAAGAGAAATAAAAAATGGGAAAATCCTGGAAAAACTAAACAAGAGGGGGGATAGCCTATGTTCATCCCAAGACCCTCAAGTATCTCTATATGAAATTTTATCGCAATTGGTTCAGCAGTTTGACCGTGATGACTTCACAGACAAAGAGACAGTTAATTTTGTATTTATAATATTAGTAGGTATGGATTGAATGCTGATTGTGCTATGCAATGTAACAGGGTTATGGTGTTATCTCCTGGGACAAACTACCTATATTATTTTCTGCTACCTTCGATAAAATAAATGACAATAGATATTTTAGAAACATATTGTAAACTCATATTTATAGTGTTACCTGAAGTCTTATTTTTTGTTGCTCAATTTTTTCAATTTTCTTGCTTGGATAACTCTCATGGTTTTCACTTTCAGCGTAGCCAAAAACCTGAACTCCGTCACGATTTTTGCTAAAGTATCTCCTGTAAAAATACAAAAACAATTTAACTACCTAGTTATTGTTGTGAACAAAATCTGCTTATACTCCTTATATAGCTGGACGAGACCATTAATCTGTTAACAATTACATTTACAATAAAAACATTAACTTATACCTACATATATAGGTATGTTTGTTTTAAAATATAACGGAATAGATATTTGGACACCACATAACAAGCATTAGTAGGGGGTTACAAAGTATTTGTTTTATCAAATTTATTAATGAGCTTCCTGCCTCTGAATCTACCCATAGGCCACTTTTTGTATATTTAATTGCGATATAAAATTAGGTATGAGTCAGGCAAAGAAAAAAATACTCCAGTAGGCATACCTACTTACTTGTTATTGTTGTAGTTGAGTAAGATTATATTACAAATATGTTTGGGGCTGGCACTGTGGTTAATAAGTCCTTCTTCGTCATAGTACTCGTCTACAATACCGCATACCTTGCACGACAGCCCCATTTTCAATTAAACTCTTAACTTGAACAGCAAAAGCAAGGGGAATTTTATCTCTCCTACATGAAACAAAAGGCAGAATAAAGAAATGTTCGAAATTTTAAATAAGACAGTAGAACACAGGAAGTTTAAAGAGTCAAAAATACTATGAACGTTAATTAATTTTATTATTGACAAACTACCTCCGCGAGAACTTGATTTGAGTTTAGAAGTTTAGACCGGAAATTTTGGTTTAGAAATAAGATAACGAAAAAATATTTAAATATGTACACGAAGTTAAGTAAGATTTCTCTCTCGGTTCAGTGTTTGAATTTAAATACGAGCAAAGCAACTTACCTAGACCATATTAAGCGAAAATTAGTTACTTAACAATACTTACCAAATAGGTTTTTTTGCTGATGTTATCTTACTTATTTTTGCAACTCAAGTCTGTGCTCTTTGCATATAGTGTATAATATTATCTATGAGACATGAGTCTTTGCTTCTCTTCGCTTTCAATTCAATATCAAATCAACTCAACTAGGTAGGTATTTATTATATACTAGATTACTAGTCAAGTTATCAAATAAAATAACAGACTACACTACACTATAGTACCTAATACCTAACTAATCTCTATTGAGCGAAAAAACTAGTATTTAATCTATGGTACGGAATATCCCCGATGCATGAGTAAAAATAAAAAATTACAATATAATATGGTGTTAAGTGCCCACTACACTACTCACAAGGTTTACCAACCCGAATAGTATCTATAATATTACAGTAGCATAAAATTCAATTTTGCCTCTTACAAATTACGTTTAACCTCGCCTCGCCTAGGTTGATTTCCAAACGATGACAAAATATTATATAAGATATTGCCAGACTTATGAAATTTTATGTATATTCAGTAGGTCTGAGAATAAGATGTAAATGTAGTAAACAGGCATTCAATTAATTAGTTTCATAAAAAAAAGAGTGATCCTTAGTCTATGAATATAGTGTATTGTATTATCTATGAAACGAATGGCGGGAAGCGGTGAATCCCATCCCATAAATTGGAATATTTCGTTTCGATATCTTTGTTCGATAATTCCTTGATATCTTGATAAAAAAAATTTGAGTAATAATAAGTGCTTTTATTAGCTTCACCTGTATCTGTATGTATTTATGTGTATAACGGAGTCTTTGACTTTGACCGTGATTTTCACCCACTTTGAAACTGCACCATACTTTGCACATCTATCAAAGACCGATGACAATACAACAATTGATACTTCGAAAGTGATCTGATGGAGGAGCGTGGAGATAGCTGGTGGAACTCTCAGTGGGTACTAGTAAACCCGTCAAGTTTGGGATCGTATGATTCGTCTTACACCTATTACCTATAGGTACATTATTCGCAGACTTCTGTACGAATGACGAGTATCTATCTATTAATCATTAATATCTTTTGTTTATTATGTTGTGGTTCAATCTTCAAGGTTATGATTAAAAAAAACTCACGATAAATGAGCACGTTTATTAGCATTTCGTAAACATTTCAAAGGCCTGAATAACATCTTGGGTTACGTTACAGGTTGTTTGTTTTACATATTTACGCCATAATCATGGCAGTTTCAGACTTGGTGGACGCTTGGTCTTGCTGGGAACGAAGAGGATAGCGATAAACGTTGTTCAGGTACCACAGTAGATTGCTGTCGATTGAGTAGCCCAGTCCCGTGCACACGTGTAATACATCGTTGCAGTAGAAACCACGCGCGCATTTATGGCCGTAGACGTCGTAACGCATTTTTTCCGAGCACTGTTCGCCGGGACCCTGTCAATATAATTTATTTAATGTAGATTTAAAATTATGTACAATATATTTGAAATCTAAGCCATACAAAGCAGTGACCAGGTAACATGAGATGGTATGCAAGCTCGCTTGCTGTTCATTTAAGGTACAAACATGGCGTGGCAAAAATCTCCCCCTCTATCACGGCTATAGTCTATGGGGTGGAATTTCGGCCTACCGTCTCCGCAATTTTAAGTCTTCTCCATATCGTTGTAAAAAACCATGTAGATCTAACCTGCATTTAGCCAACGTGGTATGGTCTAAATAGGTAATCTATTCATTTAACTGAGAAGGAGACCCGTACCCAACAGAGTTGATGATGATGAAGATGACGATGATGAAGAAGATAATTAATGATACTAACTCTATAGCAGTCGAGACGATTGCCGCAAACCTCGTTGACGTAGGTGCCCCGTTCGCATCGCTTGTACCTCTTGCCTCCCCTCAATATGTTGCACTTCTCGTGATTGGGCAACAAGTTATCCGTCATTTCACATACGGGACACTCCACCAATACTCTGTTAAGGATATTTGTGTTAGGTATATCTACTGTAATCATGGTTGATGGTACCTAAGTTACCTAACACCTAAGCTATGTAATAAATGTGAAAAAACGCGTGTGCGACTACATTGATAGACTGAATGGCATACTGCTCAACTCGCAAATGTTTTCAAGCGCTGCGCTGTGAAGACTCCCAAACACATCAACGTCAACATACCCTTTAAAACACGAAAGCACACATGGAATTTCTGTAAGCTTCTAAATTATTTTTATATCAAGGGTATAAGTATTTGGTTTCCTTCCACGAAATAACTAGAATATCGAAAATATGTCGATACAATTTTTTTAAGCAAGTTACTTACAATGTTCAACTTACCTAGGTTAAACTTTTTTCCACAGCTTTGCAGATTACGTTACGAGTATGTGTCAACGCCAGTGCGTAGATTTAAAGTATTGAATATAGGTACACTACACTGAAAAGCTACAACAAATGGCTATAACATTACATCAAAATAATAATACATAAATATTTATAGGTAGAGGTATCCACTGTGATTTACCTAATCTTGTAATAAGTGCAATATCCAAGTGTATTCGTATGTGTATGAATAAAATGGCATTGATTATATTCAGGCAGGTGAACCTATAGATACCTAAATATTAAATACCTATTTATGTAAATTTAAAACTAGAACATAGCAAACGGCAGAAGATATAGGTACCTATTAGAATTTTTCTGATCCCGAGCTACAGGTAACTACAATTGAAAATTTATCTAATTTAAATTTAAATAAAACCTTAATACACAACCAAAACGAAAAAAATAAAAATATCTACTAACAAAAATTTCATTTATGTCGTATTTTAAATATTTAATTTAATTCAGGACTTATTTAACCTTGCGCACACCAAAAGCTTTAAAGCTTTACACAGATACTGCAGCGCCTCTTATAGAGCTTTTGTAGTTTGCAAAAAACGAAATCGACCCAGCGATAGATGAATTAATTCGTTAGCGCTCCAAACGGAAGAAAAAAGTATTCATTGTTCGTTTTCTTGTTCACAAGAGATACTTTTCACAGTACGAGTTGGATAATAATGTATTGTATGTCATGATATTAAACAATTTCGTTTTTCAAAACATGTCAAAACTCGTTATAGGCCCGCAGAACATAATTATCGAGGAGACAGATCTGTTACCCAGCTGATTCATTAGGCTCTTCTCTCTCAATGAGGTTGCGTGCATCATACTCGCCACGGTAATGCGCCTGGCATGCTCCGACGATGAGCAATAATAACAGGAAATGCATTTTCTATAGAGTTCTGGGGATCAAAAAGTATTAATAGATATTAATTGCAAAATCTGCTATTGTATGTGATATGGAGTGGTGTTCAAAGTCCAGCAGACTACAAGGACGAGATATACGAGGAAGCCGATTTAACTATTTTTGTTTCCACTACAATTTTATTGTTATTCTTACTCTAGTAGACTATTGTTAAAATCACGCAATACGATCACGATTTCAGTGGTTAAAATAAATCATGTGCAAAACTTTCTTGGGAAACTATCTTCGTCTTTATGAATGAGCCAAATAGGTATTTGTGTAGATGCTGCGATTTACTATCTATAATATTAGGAAGTAACAAAAGGCTGATACCACGTTTTTTGTTTAATATTGGGACTAGAGAAAATTCTTATACATGGTTAGTTGATTGCCAAGTGTGCACGCTCAAATTGTCATACAACAGGCAATGGACTGAGAAAATGCCGAGAAATATTGAGAATTGGGTAGTAGGTAATCGTGTCGCCGACTCGCCGTGTCATTCACGCGCGCAGTTATCAGAGGCGATGTTTGTGAGATGAAAAGTGACAACACGCAGATCACATTGTTTGTCACGCCGTGTCTTGCACCACGTACTGAAATCTATTTATACCTACATATCTACTCGTACCTAACTTCGTAGCATGACTGATTTGTTTCCACCGGAAATATCGCGGCAAACATGTTGTTTATAGAAATACCTATCAGAGTAGGTATTTTGATGATAATAAATTATATGTTTCATATAGGGAAAATCATGGAAAAACAATACGAAAATCTTGTGATGAATCCTTAGATTGTACTTTACTGTACACTAACTTTCTTTTCTTTTTAAGAATTGCACAAATTTTAACGTTCATGTTTGTGCCTGATGTACGTTGGTACATTCATCTTCGTTATTCAAAATATGCAACCTAAATTAAAGTAAGTACTTCTTATTTTGGACTCCAGGAGAGAAATAAAAGGAAAGCCGTTTTCAATCCTGAAATATGCCTAAAATAAAAGTGAAACGATTTTCATTTCCGAGTCACTGACTTGAAAAACTATTTTTAACGTAACTCGTCATCCATTCCAATCACACGATGCGAGACACATTGCGGTTTGTAAGTTTAAATTTATAATTGGACGGATCACTGCTGCGGAAGTTCGATTCGAGCCCATACTTGAGCTCTTTTATAATGCCTTGGAAGCTGAAGTGACTGAAATGAATTGGCACGGTATTGTGTGTATACACCGTGTTTGCGCAAGCGCCGCCCGCCCAAGCGTCTGCCCACCAAAATGCGCACTCCTGCGATACATTTCGTGCAGCGTGGTTGTATCAGTGCAAGTATTGTGACACGCGTTGATACATAAATATACTTCATTAATAATCTCACAAAAATAAATTGTTCCCGAATTCAAAATTATTTCAAAATATTTTGATTGTGTTGTTTTCGTGTATCTAATAAGATAGTTTAAAGGCCTATAATGGGTATGATTTCACGAGTGCGCGGCAGAATCAGAAGTGATTCTTTCTCGAAGATTCAAACAATCAAATCTGAAGATAAAATAGCTAATACCGGTAAGTAATTAAAAATTAATAATATACCTACATAAATTTATTATACCTATTCGTATTTTAGAAACTACTTATAAAATTGACTTCTCAGTATCCTTTTTAACGAGTTAGGAGATGCAGTGTAATGCACTGTTATTTTTTATAAGTAAATTATGTTTTTTACATCAACTTCAAAACTTCAACTTTATATCAATTCAACGACTACAAAGATAGGTATATCTATCATAATTTCTATTCATGCACTTGGCCCCGATGTCGACGTAGCGTAATAATAAATTATGTTTTTATATTTCAGTATGGCTTATATCACTTGTGCTTCTGCTACCATATTGGGCGCCACGTGGGCTGTTTGTTGCTTTGGGCGGTGCGTGGTTGATGGCAGCCTATACGTGTCTAGTGCTGCCTGTACTTATATCAGCCAACTACAGGTATCCAGCGAGATGGTACCCAGCTGTGGCTAAACTCGCTCATGGTAAGCTAATAAAGTCAAAATATCATGTTTAAGTATAATAAAATTGAAAAATATCTAAAGAATTATTTGTCAACAAACAGGGTATGAATTTGGCATAAACATTCAACAACTGTTGTTTTACGTAGTTACGATATTACGCTTTATAATAAGCAACAATTCAATAATTATTTTTAACAAATCATGTTCTATTTTCTCAATACCACTGAGGTTATGATTAGCTCCTTAGGCCACACAATTTTGAGGCGAGAGTTCAAGTTAATTCAATGTAGGTAGGTCTTTGCACGTAAAATGAAATCTTCTTTTCGTAGAGTTATTCATTATTACCTACATACCCAACCAACACGTGCAAATTCTACCTATAATATTCCGAAGTATAGATTAGTTAACTAGTAAGCTACGGTAGTGTTTACACTTTGGAGCAGGGTAGCCAGGTCATTGCCGAACTGAAATTGAATGGAGCGACGGGAGCTGGCCAGGAGCCAGCGTCTGTGCGTCATTGGCTTCACTTTTTCGAGATTAAACAAAAACACATGGCCGGCATTTGTCCATAATCGTAAAATGCATTTGAAAACATTTTTTTTGTCATACTCAAATATTTATTTGCGTCGAGGAAATTGTATGCTATTCTTGCTTTTATTTATGGAGGGTGAAATTTTTCTTCCATTCTCAATACAACTAATGAGCTATGTGGAAATTTTACTCACTAAACGACCATCTTACATGTCAGGTTATTAAAAAAGTGTACAACAATGCCTTTGCTATAACCTCTTTGTATATACCTACTTTTTGTATTTAGTATTTATATCATAATATCAACCGGTCATTGTTACCTTCGCGTTAAAAGGCATAAAATCGATTATACATATTCGATCAAAGTGCAGATCTTCGGATTAAAACGGAAAGGGCTGCTTAACATAGCCATTAAATAGTGGATTTTTTTAACATAGGATAAGCACTATGTAGCATTAAATATCTTGCTTATGAACACTATACTAATACAAATACATTTTTCCTGACTGTCCAAATAAACTTTAAACATATTTTTATGTTGTTAAATACTTAGGTACATTTAAATAATTGTAATTTAATTAATTGATCTTAATCTTACCAGAGTTCTTGTAGTGGCTGGCTTTGGATCTATTTTTTCTTGTGAAGGGTTGTTCTGAACTGATTATCTACAAGATTAATAGCTCCTTTTATACCATAATTTCTTGTACAAAAAACAGGGTTGTCTTTACAACGATATTATACAATAGTCAGTCATGCAGCAAAATATAAGAAAACTAATAAAATTATTCTGACAATGAACACCTCATTGGATTATGAAAATAAATTCATCGAAAACAATCCGTTCTTGAGATATTATCAAAAAAACCATTCCATTTAATGTATCTCATATTTGATGTGTTCTCACCACCCGGCAACAAACCGCCATTGTTTTTGCCGAAACGCAATAAACTTAAAACGTTGTGACAATGGTAATTCTTGAATACTGCTTCCCAGTATAATGGGCAATGACATCGCCAACCATCTTTAAATTCTGTATGCCGTGTGCTGGTATTTCCTCGAAAAAAACAGTAAAAAAAATTTATTTGTTACATCTTGTATTAACCCATAACTTTATTTCTTTGCTCTACTTAATAAAATACAGAAAATTCAATGCAAATGAGGGAAAACGCTGCCAGACGGAAATTTGAGGTCTCAGGAATGGACAATGTGAATTGACAGCGCTACCACCCACCACCCGTTGTCGACCGGTTTTTTACTCAGTTTTTACCATTAGTTATTTTACTAACGTCTTTGAACATAATTATATCGTCAACGTAGTACTCGGAGATGAGGAGCGTATATATATATATATATATATATATATGTACACATATACCTACGGGTCACAGAAACAGTATACTATGTAGATATATAAGTGGGACTGGAAAGGACCAATGTTCCATTGCAAGTATGAAATTAGTTGTAAGTCTTTTGGCTCGACAAACTCAGATGACATTTTACTCGTATCTCTTAGAAACAGCAACACATTTATAAAACTGTAATTAAATCTTCACTACTTATTCTATTTTTTTTTAATAAAGTCTGTTTTCTTTATTTCAGGAGTAGCTCGAAAACTGCAAGCTCCCACTGTATGTGTTATAAGCGTCCTCAAGACTGCGTACTCGCCTCTTGAACGCGCCGAGAAGCTTTTCTTGCAAATGAATAATCTATCTACAATGATAAGCCAGGTAATTACTGTAGTGTAGAAATTTATACGTAAAATTTTAAAAAACATGTAATGACTTTTTATGTGGATTGAATATAATTCAAATAAGGTATTATTAATGGTCAATATGACAATGACATCTACCTATGTGACAAAGATAAGGTTATGTTTACGGAGAATATGAACCCCTAAAAATGTACTTATTTCCATGGGGAAGCTGGCAGAGGAGGGGGCAGCTTCCAACCCTGAGTACGCTCATGTGTATAAGGAATCATCTTAATGGGTTACAGAGATAAAACATACCGATACCAAAATGACTATTAAATACTTTTTTACACCTTCAACTTTTTTCCATTAAAATATCTAATTAAAAAACTTTTTGCTATTCCAGTTATTAATGTTTACTGCGTGTAACCGCCTTCTCGTCTCTCAAGGACGCCTGACCTGCCTCTACTCTCTTATGTTTTATAATGTCATCACATACTCCGTCAGCTATATCAGAGAAATATGCACCAAAGAAGACTGGTCCCCCTATGTGAATGTCACACGCCATTCCAGAGTCAAGCATCTTGCTATGTCGGCTACCAAGATTGTGCTAGAATGGACGAAGGCCGTAACTTTTATAGTCACAATAACATTCATCCTTCTAACCTTTGGCTTAGAACAGGGCTTGGAATATTACAAACCAAACGCCCTCTATATTATTGTTACTGGAACATATTACCTTCTAACGGAAAAAACATTCCTTGAACTATGGCCTATAGGACTGACAGCATTGAAGCTGGAGAAACTGGAAGGCATGGAGGCTCTATACTTCGGAGTATGGGCCAGAAGCATAACAACAATATTAGCTGTACCCATAGTACCAGCGCTGGCTTGGTACGAGAGATGGAGGCTGGCAGTGTTAGTGTTTTATATTTGCGTGTACATACAGGGGAGGTATAGGCTTGGAGAAGCGTTGCTGAAACTGAAAGAAGCGTGTGGATCACTTGCCAGATTTCGCCGCGCAACTACACAGGAGTTATCTACTCTAGAGGACGTATGCGCAGTATGCCTTGGCAGTATGAAAGCGGCCCGCGTGACGCCGTGCGCCCACTTTTTCCACGCAGATTGTCTAAGGCGATGTCTTTCTACGTCGGACAGATGCCCTATTTGTGTTCGGCCGTATGTATTTTATTGATCGTCACGTCATAATGATGTCGTATTTTGGATAAGACTGCTTGAAACTGAGGGCGGTACATGTCTGTTTGTCCGCTTATTAATATAGGTAGCGCATCATGTTTACAATGATGTTCGAAATATTTACGAGTATAAAGTTGGAAGAATAGTTGGTAATTAGTATTAAGTAAGGCTTGGGTCAAGTCACTTTATTCTAAGCTTAAGAAGAGTGACGGATTGTAGAGTATGTAGAAGCAGCTTATTAAAATTAAAAAAAAAAATACTGATTCAAGTATTTTTTATCGGTTTTAGCGCAGATTCGATTTGATTTTTTTGTCATTGAGTATATAAGAAATAAGAAGTATTGTTATTTGTATGAAATAAAATTGAACCTAAGAAGTGTAATGGCATAATATACCTACATTTATAAAATCTAACCAGTATTATAAATAAAAGTACATATTAAAATTAGTTTTAATAATTAAGACAGATTTATAGAACTATTTTATAATCTGTGATTAAGAGGGCTTATAAACAGAACCTGCAGTGGTATCACTTTACTTTATCAGTCAATAGGAAAGTACTAATGTAAGAAAAAAGAAAATTCACAAATCCACAAGACAATGCCAAAGAACTATATTATCATGGTCATGAAGAGATTTTGTTTTGGGTCCATAAATTATCTATATAAATATTATAGGCATAATATTGACAAAATGTTTTAATTGATATTAATTGCGTGATGTAGGCTGTAGTGAATATGAGATCACTGTTAAATTATTAACAACCTGACAAGAAACAAGAAATGTCTTGGTTTTTGTTTACCAAGGGAACATAATAATCTAGTAATTGTAACGGATCTCATTAATACTTATATTAAACCTTTTATTAGATACGATGACACCAACTTGATAAAAACCTGGAGCTAACCTACCTAAACTATAAACACCTACCGTAAAATGTCCCAGGATAAGAAACTTACTAGAAATTAGGTCAAAATTATATAGCTTATAAATTGTATAAAATTGCTCTTCAAGTCTAAATTTCTGGTTGCAACGTACCTACTTACTTCATATATTTTATGGACAGGTTGTGTTTATATTATGTTTATAGACTTTATAGTACTTACTAATATTATGATGAATATAGGCAATGTACGTAAGACATAAACCTCCCGCTTCAATATATACACTACGAATAATATCCAAGTATTAATCGTATGACAATAGTAGTCGACTATGTTCTGTCTATTATATCTTTTTGACTTGTCTAAGTATATCTTTTGAATACAATTTTACTTTACAGTAACGTGTTTTATTTTTTTTTTAGATACTAACTCCGTTTTGACTATTTTGAATAACAACGCTCTCATTTAATGGTTTGGTACAGTTCACAATTTTATTTTTGATAAAAAAAAACCTTACAGTAGCATAATTTTTTGAAATATTGCAATTTCAAGATTATGTTCTTTGTTCTAAGCATTCAAAGTTTACGAGAAGAATTTAATATACTTGACAACTTATGATTACTATAATTTGTAAAGAATTTGATTTCAAATACAGCACTTAGTACCTACGTACCTACGTACTTGCACATTTTTTATTGAAGATAATAATTAAAAGAGTACCGAAAAAAAACGTAGTACCCTTAAATCACAATCGTAGCGGTTTTATTTCGTAGCAGCTTTCGTAGTGTTTCCGTAGCAACGCATCGTAATAAAATAATGTACCTACCTATTTTCATTAATTTCATAAATAATTTCTCATTTTTTATTTTTTATATCTTTGATACAAATATTATAATAATAGTTAAAATAGTTACATTATACTGAAACCTTTGACTCGTCTTTTAATCGCTTGCAGTCTATACTTGTAATTTTTATACCACCAAGCCCAACAGTGTACCTTTGTATTTTTATTAACATTCTGTTTAATGAGATTAGAAAACTTCATGCCCTACAAAGCTTGCAGGTTTTAGTAATCAGTAAATAAAAATACTGACAAACTATAGATATATTCATTCTCATTATGCCGATTTTACTCAGTACATGTTATCTAATATAGCTTAGGTTAGACATACCGTATTTCGTGTATAAAGGTTTAATTTGAAAACTCGCGCCTATTTTTACAGTACGTCGGAACCAGTCGGAACTCAGATGGCGGCGTTGCCATGACATCATGGGGTTACGTCATATAAACATCCCGAACCCAATAGTAACACATGCTGTCTTTGTCTGACGTACTGCATAGCATGTACGGGAATGAGAGGGAGGCATTTAACTTGTTTTCATTGTGTCTCTTTCTAGTCTTTCTGAACTCTGCAATTTCCTAAGCATATAACTTGAAAACGTAAATTCGAAAGGCACACCACACGCGTAACATAAATTTTTTAACACAATGCGATGGCTAGATCTACATGCGACCTGACGTGGCTTTGAATGCTCTTCAATAAACGTAATGATTATAAGTATATTTTTTGCTCTCCAACTATAATCCAACTAAATGGAATCAGTCAAAAACCAGTTACCTCACCAGCCAGCCACTCGACTTACATCCCCACCCCAGTGTCCCCAGTATGCGCGGCAGCGCGGTTTCGATGGTGGTGTGTTTCGAGTTGTCGTGTTATCAATGCAAATGTATTAAAAACAATTTTCGATGATAAAATGTTTTATCAATGAAAATGTGTATGGATATATTTTTAATTTATTGTCGTTAGCCACGTCTTCCACCTTTTTCGGATTTTGCTCATAAAAGGTAGGTGTAAACGACTTTTTTGTCGGTTTTCAATATTTTATCGTACAATGTGACTCACAACAACAATGATAAGATTACAGCAATATAATTGCAACATTATGTTAGCATTTCGACGAATAAAAATATAAGTGAAGCATAATAATATTATTAAGGTAAGCTTTTTTAAATAGTGAATCTTATATAGGTACTCAAAGTACTTAAAAAAACGGTTCTCTGTTACCGTAACATATTTAAACACAGTTAAAACCACAAAATAAACCGTGAGCCTTCCTCGGAAGCAAGACAAGTAGGCAGATACAGCTACCTACATACTGTTAGTCTTTATTCTTAATCTACAACTACGAGTACGAGGACCTACATACCTTATTTATCATTTACAATACGCACTTATCTACACCATTGCTGTTATCATTTAGGTAAGAAGGTAAGGCCCTTTATCTCGCAGTGAGCGAGTTACTTATCATAGGTTCCTAATATTGTCTAGCTTTTACCGAAATCAGCGAAAAGGAAGCTAAGGATTAAAATAATGTATCTCAAACTTAATATCCTTGACCTTGCATCAATTTCTCGTCACCCAGACGCCGCACTGTATCTCATATGACGTCACCTACAGGCTGGAGCCTGCGTATCTGCAGTCAGAATTGCCTAATAACACTCCACGCATAACTACAGTTTTACTGCCTTTGATTTTCATTGCTTTTATTACCTACCCGTATTATTATTAAGAGTTTGTAAGCAGTTCGTACCTACCTAATGTCGAAATTAGTCGAAATCAATCGACACATTTGAAGAGAGAAGCCCTAGTCGAATGAGGACGGACATACAATACAAACATACTGACAAAGCCGAATATAAAATAGGATTACGTCATTTTGGTTGACGAGATTACGAGACGCGTAGAATATGTAATTATAGCTTTAGCATGGAATTGCTAAAATAGAAGTATAGGTAGGTATACCTACCTAATATTGTCGATCATGCTTCCAAAGTTAAGTAGGTAGTAATTTTAATAATTACGTTAATCATTAAAGTTTCAATTAACTTCTGGCAAAATATTCTCTACTACCTCATTAAGAAAGCAAATTTATCTATAAGCAGGTAGAATTTTATTTATCAATGAATGTTACCTACCTACCTACAAACTTATGATGAATGCCATTTTAACTGGTATAAAGTACCTATGTTCAACATTTCAATTTAGCACAGCTGGAGCATCACATGGATTTCGCCAGCCTTTACTCTTGTGCTCACCACGAACTCGACTTTAGAGTCTTGATACCATCAAAATCGGTAATGTTTGACAATGATTCCAAGATGTGATACATATACAGCAGATGGATGTAAATATATATTTTAAACGGATGATCTCAACAAGACTGACAGAGGTGTTAATGCAAAGCAAGTCTAATGAATCAAATTAGCTATGAGGAGAAATCTGGATAATAATATGCTTATGCTCACGCATGCAATTTGGACACCAGCCAAAACTAATGGTGGTTAAATACAGCATGTTTGTAAAAATCAACGCAATGTTTAACTAACGTTCATTCAAAATTCAAAACCCTCTTTCGAGCGAATGAGTTATTCTTGTTAAGAGTTGATATGTTAAGACATTATAGTAAAGTTGATATTATATTTGGTCTTTTTTTGATACCAAACAATTTTTATAACAGACAACTGTATAAAAATATATAGGTACTTATTGAAGGTTAACCACCGTGCCGAACTAGTCATGCTTTTAATACAGATGACGATACTTATATTAAACAGGCTTAATATCAATATTATCTAACAACCGTGTGAGCAAAAACATCCAATTTACATTGACACCGGACTGTTTATGACCTTCCTGGTGTGAATCATTTCTTTTCAAAAAAAAGGAAGATAGGTATAATGTACCTACCTACTAGTGGTAATATGTTAAACCTAATGATAAAGCCTGATAAAGTTAAATCACCTGGAGAACAAATCAGAACAAGCTGGACGAGTAGGTACATTATTTCTTTATTCTCCATGTAAAGTATGTAAACCCAGAAGTCACAAAAGGCTAACCTAAAAGGCCTTGTGGAATTCTGCACCAATCAACAAAAGCTACCTACCTTATAATACTTACTTGCTACCCTTATTATAAAATTTCTTTGTGCTGTTGAAAATAAAATAAGACCAGAACTAAACTGAATAATTCATGTAACCATGCAAGTACTTTCGGTAAATATCTACCTATTTAATGAAAAGAATAAATTATAAGGAGAATAGGTGTTAAACAGCCAAAATCAATAGCGGCTGGCGTCTATGACCTCTTTGCTGAGCCAATTATTCAAAAACAGTAACTTTTGATTAGGCCAAGTGTCTTGGGACTACCCAATAGCGAATAAACATGTAATTATTGATCGTGAAATAGTCGGCATTGAAGTTCTATAGGTACCTACCGGACCGGCAACATAAATATAGATTACAAGTAAAGTAGCTAGATTGACTACACTATAAGGGATAGTTTCACTGATTCCTGATAATGTTTCTGATAGTTATTCGACAGATCGTGGCTGCTCATAATGGCATTTAGAGAGGGTTCTTGTACTTGATGAGGGTCGCTTTCCGTGCTAATGGATGACCTTTTTTCTCGTTGGTGGTTTTTCTGTGGTCGAAGCTTGTGTCCCTGCTTTAATTCCGTCCAATGAAGTGCTTAACGTCCTCTACAAAGACATAATAAGATATCCTATGTCTGTAAGCCTTTAGAGCGCTTTCCTCCTAGTGAACTCTTAATAAAGCACTTACCAGTCGTTCATGTGAGTTCTCATTCCGTAAGATATGCCCTTCCTGAGCTACACCTTCGTATTGAGTCAAAGTACCTACTTTATTTGCATGAACATAGGTACAAAATATTAGATATTACACAACTTTAAAGGTAAGTCCGCTATGTTCCACCTGTTAAGGCATGCAAAGTTTAAGAATTATAATAGTCAATCTTTGATATTAGATTAGGTTCCCGGAGGATAGAGACATTAGTACTTCTTGAGTTCCTCAAATACCTATCTCGAGAACTTGGAATTTTTTAATAAATTAAAGTCTCGCCTGCAGAATTCTCCAGTAAAAACAATTAAACACTAGCAATTAACAAGAAGCAAGATTAATGCCTCTGATATGTGTATGTTTATGCAATTAAAAATTTTTGTTCTGTTATGTACGTATAAAGTTTACTGAGATGTAATTTTCCTTGTTGCAGAATCAGAATGACATAAACCATGACTATTCTACTTTATGACTACTGTGAACTAGAAGAGCGAGCTTCGAAACATCTGACAGTATGGAAAGGTACCTAATCGTTTTACCTTTTCAATACAAATACATAATAGGAATACCTATTATTATGGTCATATGCCCATCGTTATGATTTCGCTCCCAAAAATCTTAGGTAAAAAATTTACGGCGGGTTTACGAGGGCGGCGACGGTAGGCACCTCCCCAGGCGAACTGTGCCCAGTTCTACTACCATTTAAGTTCATTTAACTTTTAAAGGTTTCCTATTAAGTTTATTACCTACAGAATACGTACTTATTCACATGGATAACTTTATGATAAATACGGAAGGAAAACATAATTTACATTTTAAATTAAATCATGAAACCTTTAGACCATTTGGGTACCGTAAAGTAGGTAGGTACCTACTCAATTTGTTAGGACTTGAGACTAGCTCTATCTTATTTTCCTTCTTAAAAGCATTTTTAAAATAAAATGATGATATCAGGTCAAGCTGTTATGTGTAGTTTAAAAAAGGTGCGGCAAATGCAAATGACCTTTCTGATTTAAATGTGTATTGAAATCCGAATTCAAACTGATATGTCAATAGTTGAGAGCAACACACGCAAGGCAACGCAATATTGCATAATATTGAATGTATTAGTTATCGAACAGCAATACCTATAATACCCATATTACCTTTATCCTGTCGCATGCGATTAACTTTATTTTTGTATTTGTTTCTTAATTACATTATGAGCGGTTAATACAGAATAATACCGAGTAATAATAGAAGTCGAGTGTACCTATACCTAATACACACTGAAGTCGCCAAACAGAATGGCGTAGGGACTTCGATCACAAGCTTTAGGGCAAATAAAAACAGGGGTTACAGGAGGCTATTACGACAGCTTAATTGTGCCTTATAAATAATATTAATAGATAGACGTATTGACAAATGCTCAATTTTTTTACCTACTAAAGATGGGGGTACCTACCTACTGTAACAGTATCTGGCATAATATCAACATTTCTATTAAAACCTAAAAAGAAAACTATAAGAAAACGTTGATGTACAGCTCACGATCATATAAATGACCGTAAACCCGCGCGCACAATAAAAGTTAAATATACATCGTCAAGATTTAGGACGGGATATATTCGTATACCGGGGTCGTTGCTGTGGCTACCGCAAGCCACACTAGCGCCCACAACATGACAACAAACTCTATACCTATTTCATTTTACATTTATAGCAAAACTAAATCGAAACCTAATGTACCTATAATAGTCGTAACGCATCTAATTTATGGTTTTATTTTCTATCTCTTTCAGCATGGCATTTGGTGCTATACGCCTTCGCCGGAGTTTTTGGTATCCTCAACTATGTATTCCTTCAAAATACAAAGCAGTTAGTTGACAATAACTGCGTGTTGTTTCCGAGGGAATTAGCTTTTCGTACAATCGATTTGGGAAACGCAACAGAAGCATATGTGATTAATCAAACATATAATGTAACTTCGCACACTATTTATAACAATGCTACACCTGACACTGCCCAAATCCCTCAGAATGAACCTATACACCCTGACAATCTGATTATGGGCAATAACAATTTTGATATAAGAAGAGACGTTGCCAATAAGAATGAATCGGCTATTGTTACTGATGTAG
>DWAV01000424.1:0-20248 GCA_018231305.1 Noctuana lactifera
ATTATAAATTAATAACTTTGGCAAAAAGACTTCAAAATTGTCGCGCACATACTTAATGCAAATTTAAGACTTCTATGGTTTTCTTATTGATGCCATTGTCAGGACTGGACCTAATTGAAATGGGAGCAGGGGAAGCACCAGCTTTCAAAAACAAAGAATCATCAAAATCCATTCACTCAGTCGAAACGTATGAGGTAACAAACATTAAAAAAAAACATGCAGTCGATTGAAAATGGAATTTACTTAGCGTAGTGACTTACAGACGTAAATTCGTAGGCTGTTCCGCGTGCCCGTGTAGTAGTAATATAATGGTGTATTTTCGGTGAGTACATATACGAGTATGTAGAGATTTGAGAGCCTTTTCTGAAGTGGTTAATGAGGGATCGGTGGATGATGCAGGCGGCGTACCTGGTGCTGGGCGCGGGGCGCGTGTGGGCGGCGGGGTCGTGCGGCGCGCTGGAGCGGCGCGTGCGCGCGGAAGCCGACGGGCGCGCGCTGTCCCTGCCGCCGCTGCAGGCGCTCGTGTTGCTCAACATCCGCTGCTGGGGCGCCGGCGTCGCGCTCTGGGGTATCTTCACTTCTTCAAAACTTTACTTTTACTTATTTAAAACAGTTTTTTAATATATATTAATAATTGATTGTTCTTGTAAACTCTTATTGTTCTGAAACTCAAAATCTAAGAATTAAATAAAACTTTATAAACGTGCCGTTAAGAAAAGTTTGTTACTAGTTAAATTAACAAGTAAAATGAATTTTATATAAAGTTCAAACATTTCTTTACAGAAAGTGAAGATGTACCTGAACAAAGCATGAGTGATGGTAAACTTGAAGTAAGTACAGAAACTATGGAAAACCTGAAGCAAATTTATTTATCCCATTTTAATTCGGTTTGATGGATTTACGTAGTGCCTAAATTTAAACAGTAAATAACGGGTGATTTTCAGTCTAAAGATCTCTCATAAATTGTATGTATTTGATGATAACTGGCACATCACCATTGGGTCCAAAATTTTTAAAAGAATCTCATAAATAATTATTTATCATACATTTTATTATTTCTGCAGGTAGTGGGAATTTCGTCATCTTTCCATATAGCTAGACTTCAGTGTGGTTTGGCAGAGCCGTATCGTTTCACGCAAGCTTCCAGCGTAGAAGTGAGTATTAATTTCTAAAAAAAAACCAAACTTCCTGTTTAGATATTTATCGACGAAACGAAACAGTCTTCTTAGAATTTTGATTTTCAGTGTTAATTCTAAGGATTAACACAGAAAATCAAAATTTTGAAATTTAAATTTAAAAATTTAAATTAAGAGATGTGCTGAAGTTAATTTAAAAATCGATTGTAGGAAGAACGTGTTATAAAGTTACGTATTAACAGTTTTACTAAAGTTGAAATTGATATTTTAGATAGAGCTAAACGGAACATGCGCCATGCAAGTGGACGGCGAGCCGTGGATGCAGGGCCCCGCCACCATCGGCGTGGCGTGCGCCGGCCGTGGCCTCGTGTTGCGCCGCGCACACGTACATACACATTGAACGAACATTCAGCGCCATTCATTTTAGGCGAGCAAAATAACCCATTCATCCAATGCCAAAGACAGCTAAATTCTTCCTAGGTACAATACCCTTACTATTTTTAAAAATAAACAGTGTTAAATCTTTTTATTTCTTTAACATATCACTTTATAACGTCCACAGCGACCAGAGCGGGTTATTTTTTTTTAGTACAAGAGTATAAGTAATAGTCACACTGCTATGGGTAACATAGAATAAACTTCAATAAAAATACGAACGGCATTTATTCATATATTTCATTCAAATACATTATATCATATTATTATATTCGAATCTGTACGACATTAGGTGTCCGTAAGTGTGACACAGTGCTTGCAGTTGGACTCGTTCTTAGCTATGCCGTGGGACAGAAGTAACTGTAGTTTTGATAATCTCTTATATGCAAATTGATCTCGTGTTTTTAAATTTTTAAAAGATTCATTTGTGATGTTTTTACTTTGTCTATCTTAGACAAATTTGTTTATATTAGATATCTTTAGGATTAACATGTTATGTGAAGATGAAGGTAGTTTAAATTGCTAAAATCTATGCAAAATACTCCATATTATTATATTAAAGCCAAAGATTGTCATAATGTGAAATATTTTAAATTAAAATTTTTATATTTTAAAATTTTTAATAATAGCTGTTATTAATATAGATTTTGAATATAACAGAATATAAATAGTATAAAATAGTTCCATTTATAAACTATATTTTTACTTATATTGTAAATAGTGGTTTTATAGCTCAGTTGTGTTTGAATGTAAACCAAAACAGATACTAGTGAATTGCATTAGTATAAAGGTTAAAGTGCAGCCTTAGCACCGCCACTGGCTCTTTATGTGATGCGTCACTAAATTTCTTTATTTATTGAACACCTTAAACAGAGGATTACAATTGGCATTTCCTACCAGCCAACCCGGGGTGCTGATGCTGGCGAGATGTTTTTTATTATAAACATTCCTTTCTTTATTCCAAAAATGATAGTTATATATAGTAAGTTTTTCCGACCTTGGGTTTGCGAATGTTTTGCTAATAATTACTCAGGCATTGTACTTTTATTATATTATATTATATGTATTAAATTATTTAATAAAATTGATATATTTGATGTTACGTATGAATTTTATTACTCCTTAAATATAATCAATATAGAAATAATTTCAACAGATATGCAAAGTGGGAACCTTTTTATTTACTCTCTTTAAAACTGGAATTAAAAAATGTCACCACTGAAGCCTTCAAAGCCATCAGGATTAGTGTTGGTGATATGGGATGTAATGCGGTGGTGATACCGATCTTGCTAAATCTACTACCAATAGAAGTTTTGATATTTAGAAATGAACAACAAAATTGTAGAAAAATGTCGAGTTTATAGATATCATTTTTAAATAAGTATCTAAGCATGATTATCTTGTAGTACCCTTTAAAGAAGAACGGGTCGTTACAATCTTTAAAAACATTATAAAACTTATATAGTGCCACGCGGTTTCATCCGCGTTAAGAATATTAGCGTAATGCTTGATAGCCTAATAACCTTCCTTATGAATGTAGCTATCATATAGAATAAGAAATTTTTCAAAACGGTCTAGTAGTTTCGGAGCCTATTCAATACAAACAAACAATCAAATCTTTCCTCTTTATAATATTAGTATAGATAAGGTACATAAAAGTAAGAAGATAAGAAATTTCGTAAGTAGATTTTTATCTTACTGCGTATACATTTTATTTTTATTTATACATTAATTTATGTCACTACAAACCATCGCAGCGGTTCAGTTTAGGTATGTAGGCTCTAAAATTGTGAACATACAATTCCGGCGTACGCGTGCTTACATAAATATACCTATTTTTGGGAAACCAGAGAAATGAAACTAAACGTAGATAGATACACTTTAATGTTATATTCACAAACAACCACTACCAACTAAATACAACACTTATTTTATTAATGGGTAACTTGAATTTCACAACAGGAAAAGCCTATATAACTAATTATAATTATAGTGTATAAAAACGGCTTAAACCGCCTCTAAATTTGTATTTTATACTGAATAGGAATTTTATAGATTAAATTGATACACAGTATGCGTTGGAAGAATATGTCTCTCTGGCATAATATTATTATTATGGTCCTTACGTCGTTTAGATACTCAATAATATAATAAATATTTTTGTGACAAAATTTTGAATAAATATTCATATTATTATTTTAACACAACAAAACATAAAGTTCTATAAAACATATTTCTTAGAATAGATTAACACTGCTGGAAGCAGTAGGTAACGTAATAATTATACGTGTAAATCATCCGAAATTATTGCTGTTTGAAACTAATATTTCTTGCTGTTAACAAGCTCGAACAAGTTAGTCAAAACTTGGCACGATTTCAGAGTTCCAAGAGGAATGTATAATTAAAACATAAAGAAAAAAAAAATATTGTATTCTAATGCAACACGGAATTACAGATAAAAAGATAAAATGGTAATAATAAATTCGGTAAGTTTAAGTAAACATTCGAGATTAGGTAATCCATAAAAAAATATTTATACAATTTTACTGATTTGGCACTGTCAAATTTATCAGATTTGATACATAATACCTACTTCGGGTTTCTATTTGTTTTAAAACATAATAAAACAAATACCTACATTAAAGATACATAGCGATTGTAGGTGAGTAAAATGGTAAATTTGTGACAAAACATATTATAGAATTATAGGAAAATATACCTATGTCCTTTCAAACGGATTTTAAAAATATTGCGTCCGTCCGTTGAAAATGTTGATATCGCCTAATTCGACTACATACTTCTTTACTTCTTACTATTTAGATTCCAATTCATATCACATAATTTTTTATCAATTTAGTGTCTTTGTAGGTAATAATAAAACATATCACAATAAGTAATGATGTAACATAATATTCATGTCATATTAGAATTACATATAATATGAATTACTTTACAATGTAATGAAAATTTGCGTAATAACGTTCGTAAGAAAAGTTCGACAATGTTACGAAACATTGTCATTTTTACATATTGTAGGTAGGGGAGCTCTACATACATATCATATAGTAGGTACATACAATATTGCCTACTAACGCTAATTATAAACCACAGGAAAGGTCTCACATCACACTTCAGAATGCTGACGGAATATATACGTTAATGTACCTAAATATCTACGTCAACACGTTCTATTAAACGAGAACTATTATTAGCATAGCGTACCTATGTATCTAATGGACTTTACAATATCCATCCAGTTAAAAAGTCGCTAACTTTTAAATATCGTCAAATTGTTGTCCTACATACATATACCTACGAAGAAAAATCATGAATTGATAAATTAAATGAAACAATAAAAATATTTATGTACTTAAATTTAAAGAAAATGCGTGATTTTTTTATTCCAATATGATATATATAAATGTCGTTAAAAAATGTAATCTCCAAAAATATAATATATTTAATAAAAAAAATTAATTGTTAACAACTTTTTAATAATGAGCAATGAAAACAGATGTGACATCACAATTTATGACTGTCATTGGTATTTCACGCATATTCCCTATTGATTAAATATATTTTCATACCCAAACCTGTCTAAAAAAAATAAATAAAACTTTAAATAAATGTAATAAAATGCATTAAAAGATTTATTTTTATCACTATATGAGAGAACAAATCTCAAACGAACATCTAGTGGCGCTATTATGAAATTTTGTAAATACTAAATAACACTATTATAAAAAAATACCTACAACAGAAATAAGGTTCCTTATAAATTTGTACTAATGAAAATGAATTTTATTCAAAAATATAATTTATGAGTTTATTAAATAGGGATTGTCGAAAAATAATATTTTCACTAGCAAGCACTTTGTGCTTACCTATATCCTAACTGAATTCACAGATTGTTGCATTTTGAATGTCTAGTATAACATACTTACTTTAATGAAAAAATGCTATAAAAATAAATATATACAATTCTTATTGGAATATTAAATAAATGACAAAAAATTAACAAAATCAAATATTATTATTCAAAATTCATTGATTGCATAGGTGTAACGTTTTTTAATTTGTAAAATATAAATTGAGAGCCATATTGAGTGTGTGAAACTAGCTAATAAAAAACGCGCACTCAAGATGGGTCTCACACTTAAATTCAGGTTATTAATAATGTATGGGCTTACGAGACATAACGTAAATGCTCTTTAATTATACATTTTACAGATTCCCAATTTTAAAAACTTGATGGACTTTAGGCCATTAACAAAACATTCTAGAGCATTTCTCAAAATAAATCTAATATAACTTGAAACCAACATTAAAGATCACACAACTAATTATGACTATTAAATATTTTATTCCTTATTTTAGGAACATTTCATGAATGTAGTTAGTGCCTATACAATATAATTTTCCTACTTAACAGAGCAAGTTATACTTAATCTCAAAGTAACTTCAATAATTGGCAATAGGCCAAATTTACTTGAAAGTAAAAGAGTCAAAAATTAATTATAGCCCTTTATAACACCAAAGTTCATTCGCAGTTGCTCTAAGAATACAAACGTAAGAATGGTGTGTGGAGCAAGTCTTGCAAATGCTGGAATGTAACCTTTAAAGAATGCTAGAGGACCCTCCTTGGCAGTGCTTTTGACAAGATTTAAAATGCTTTTTACTTCACCCGGTTTGGCATTCATGGCTCTAGTTTTCAAAACATCAACTGGCTGTGTAAGCGTTGTTGCAATTGCACCCTAGAATTGCAAAACACATATTAAAATACATTAACTTACATTTTACATAATATTAAGAGCATTAATTAAATTATCTAGATAACAATGTGTCCAACATATACATATTATAAAATATTATATGTATTTAAATATAATACAATAGTTTATTTCTAAATTTAAATTCACTTGAAAGTTAAAACTTACAAATATTATAGAAATTGTAAATATACTTACAGCCAGAAGGCTTGAAGTAACATGTGTTACAACGTTATCCCCAAAATAAGGGGAAGCCAGAAGGATGGCTTTAATCGAGTCATAAAATGATAGCTGACCAATTGTCATGAGGGCAGCACGGCTGCATGTCATAGAAGCACCTGCCCAAAGTCGCACAACCCCTTCTTGCGTTGCTACACGCCATAATCCATGGACAGCATTCTTATAACTAAAAGCAATATTAATAATTAAGTGCTATCTCAGGTCATCGTGCACTGCAACAATGCTACATTGACTCCATAATAGGTACTTATTGAAGCACAAAAAATGCTGTGTCAACGAAAAAATATTTGATTTCAGGTCAACCATAATTCAATAAAAGCTTGTCTACATAGATTAATTAAGTAGGAATATTAAATTTTGTGAAATCTCAATAAAAAACTCATATAAATTAATTTGTTTATAAAAACATACTTTCTTCTCTGCTCTCGTGGCAACTTGACATCATTTTGCATGCGTACATTAACCAAATCAGCTGGATTTCCAACAAAACCTCCAGCAAATCCACCGAGACCAGCTAGAAATGCTGACATATAAAATGGCATAGCACTACCCTAAAACATATAAATGAGTGCATTCTGAACCAATTGTGTGTTAAATCAAATTTAAATAATGTAAATTTACTAACAGTTATGCAGAATATTTATAAATGTACTGGATAATTATTTTCACATAATGAGCAATGTCAGAGATCCATAGACATCCACAATTAATTCCCAAGTATATATTAAAGTCCTGTATGAGTTTGTACATAAATTCCTTGTTTATCCCAAGTTTCATGACAAAACATATTAAAATAATATCTCATCAAATCTTATATAAGAATGATAGGAAAATTGCAATAACAATCATATATAGGTATATATTATTATGTCATAGCATAGCTTTCATACTTGATAACTAGAAATAATGTAAATACTTGGTGTAAAATGTAATCATAATATATTTAGTAAGCTCCTTACATCTTTTGGTGCAAGTTGTTGTTTTGCAACTTCATAAATTCCAAACCGAGCAGTGGAATACGTAAGTTGGCGAAGAAGTGAAGCTGATATTCCATTGTACAGGCCAGTTATTCCTGCAACCAAGACTTTCTTTAATTCTTTTATTTAAATTTTTAAAATTCTAAAATTACACAGTGCGAATATGTTTTGAGAAGATTATAATATATTTTAATATCAAAAATAGTAAAAAAGGATTTGTGAATAAAATGTTAACTCAAAAATTGCTGCATTGAAGAGAATTTATTTCACTAATAGCATAGAACGCTGTCAACATTAATAAAATTAATCTACCTCTGATAACATTGTATTTTAATATAATTATGACTATAACAAAATGCCACATCAACATCAAAGAGGTAAGTAGTATTAGCACTTCCCTATTCCTATCTTCCAGAAACAAAACTACACTTATTTACCTACTTTATCACATTCGCAAATAAATTGTGTCAACTAACCTTGATTTTTTAAAACAATTCCAGTGAGTTTTAGCATTGAGATGTTCTTGCCCTTTTGCGTCTGCATTTGAACCTTGAGCAGATCCAGGGGGTGCGTGACGCAGGCCGCCCCAGCTGACGCTAAGCCTCCGAAGTACCATTTCGACACTTTCGATTCTTTAACCTTGCTCATACTGGAATAATTTTATACTAAATGTTCACTCCAGCTAATATTGGCAAATACAATACGGCAACGGTCATAATCAGCTCCAGTATTTCAAGGTGAACTGTGTCATGATTTCTCATTTCACATTATGTAATGCTATGTCTGTGCATCTCGTTACTAAGTATTTATCTCCATATTAACACTGTGTTCGGCGGTAAAATTATCCTCGGGCGGGCAGCTCAGTCATGTCATAATTCCGGTACTTTTATTTATACCTACCTATAATAATATAGGTACCTAGTACCTACTCGAAAGACTAAACACATGTTGTCACATGTCACAATGTCAATGTCAAATGTCAAGCCTTCTGACTTAAGTCCATAGAAATAGAATAAAAATAGACTTTCTATGTAGTCTGTGAATAGACCACACATCAGGGTACACGTATGAGATAGCTACAGTTTGCCTCCAGTTTAAACAAAGCCTTATACATCCTTTTATACTTCAATTCAACATAATTACTGAAATATATTTAATAGCTTTCACAAATAAAACACAACACCACTATAATATGTCACAATCGGATTAGATTTTTAAAATAATATCTGCGTCAAAATAGCTTCACAGTCTTCTTGTTAATGTTGTTAAGTGGCAAATCAAATTTTTTTATGTGCAGAGACAAATAATGTCGATTTTTATCTTGCTCACACTTAAAAATGACATGTGTGCTCTATTTTTATTCTCTGTCTACGGTTCATTTCAATTTAATAAATTGTCAGTGACTGACTGAAACCTGTCATAGTGTCACTAACTCACTAACACGTTTCATTGTGTACAGCACATCTAACCTAATTTAAATAGTCTGTGGACTGCAGCAAAGATAGATACTGAAGATAGCAAACTTAGAAATTATTATATAGTTACATACATGTCATCAGTCATATAAATGCAAATGCACAAGTTATAAAAAAAGGAATAATTTTATTTTGTTTAAAGTTGTCAACGTAGGTACATAATGTAGGTATGCTAAATTAAATTCAAAATTAAAACTTTTGCTTTTGCAATGTAATAATTTGTTTGAATAGTTTAAAGTAGTAGTATTACTGGTTAAACAAATAAAATGTTTGTTGTTGCTAAACTCATTAAACTTATTATTAAACTTACATTATTAATTCGATGAAAGGTATCCGTCACTTTAATTACTACTCTAACATTCGATTCTGGGATTAAGCCACATAGATCGTATTGGATATATTAAATATACTCAGGTAGGCGCAATATTTTATTGTGAATATGTGTAATAATCAATGGTTGTAATTATTTTATTATTAAGTTCTATGGAATATTTATTTATATTTACAATACTATCCCCATGTGAATGAAAATCGACAATGTTATAATACCTATTATCTCTTCAGCGTGAAGTTTTTACAGAGATAAGGAGTAATATTAATCAGTGATATGTTTATTTCAGAATGTCTTCTGATATATTGGCATGCCTTGAGTTGGATAAGGAGTTGTTATCAAGTAAAGTTATTGTTGCTAAGGAGATCAACGGTTGTGACAGTACTTTTGTTACAAGTTGTGTACTTGGACATTGTATAAAGAATAATAAAGCAGTTATTGTTATACTCACACATAACTCCTACATGCACTACCAGAATATAAGTCTAAAGATGAATTACAACTTGCAAAAATCTACAGACTCTGGCCTTATACAGTTTTATAATGCTGGTGATGATCTGGTTGATATGTTATTGGCCGATACAGAATTATCATCTGTATTTTTTCTGCATAAATTAGAAAATAAAATACTTGAAATGCATAAAAAATATGGTCAAATCAACGTTATTATGGAAGGATTATCACATTTGTTTGACTTGCAATTTACATTAAAAGAAATCAATCATATTTGTAAAGTTGTAATTGATATGATAAGAACATTTGATAGATCATTTGCACTGTTTCACTGTAATGTTGCAAATGAAGGAGATGTTACATATTGTCTGACAAATATGCTCTGTCATAAGTCAGACACAATAATGGAAGTAGAGAATCTCTGTTCAGGATGGAGTACTGAAGTTTCCGGACACATAACTGTAAAGCATCCAAGTAAAAAATTTGGAGAACATTCCTTTGCTTTAGAACAAAAATCATATCAATATCTATTCAAATTATTTGATAGAGGTGTAAAATTGTTTGCTCCAGGCACGGTATAGCTACTAAATTGTTATTAGTGGCTGACTTATTATTCTAAATTTCTAACATAAAATGTGAATGGAGATATGTAATTTATGTATATATCTTTAAAGCAATGGATTTACAATAGATAGTTCAAGAGCATCCAGACAAAAAACCATACTATTGATTTAGTTTAATCAGAAGGGAATGTGATATATTTATATGAACTTTGTGATTTTTATTAAATGTATTTTTGAAATATTTAAAGTTATCCTATTTATAATATCAGTTAATAATGTCATATCTAATAATAATCGAGAAAAGACTAACAGCCAACTGTATGGTATGTCTTCACCATTCTACACCGGTACATAATTTCCAGATGAGTTGTCCGCTTTGTTAAGTTATTAGTTAGCATTTACTACTTTCCATTTTAAAATGGAAAGTAATTAGATTTTAATTTGTATAGTTATAAGAATTTGTTTTTGTGAATATTTCATATGTTATACTAAATACTACAGCCCTGAATACTGTTGGAGATAATACCTTAGAGCTTATAGTGCTAGGAATAATCATTAATGTTAATGTTATTAAAACAATAGAAAGTACTAGTAGTTAATTAAAGGATTTGTTACAAGCATTTTGTTTTTTTTTCATTTATAACTAAAACTAAGCCTATCTTTATTTATGGATGACACTATAACTTAACAAAATGTCTGTTACAATTAATTTGAAGGCATAAAGAAAAAAACCGTCCAGTCGTTGCATACCTGGTACTTAATGTGTACAATAGTGGCACATGTAGGACCAGCCAATTAACAGTACCTAATACATAGATAATTAATGTTAATTTGTTACTTAGTTTCGTTTACATTGCATAGGTACATTGATTTAAATCAAGTATTATATCGTTTTTATAATAATTTTTTAAGTCGGTTAAAAATTAACGAATTCCTAATTAAACCTACCTACTACATTCCTACTACCGCGAAAACGTTTCAAGACGATGGTAAAGAGACGTAATTTCCTTCACAGAAGAAACGGTCATACCTTTAAAAAAAATATGGTAAGGTAATGTATGGACCAAAGAAGTTGTAAGAAACCTCTTTGGTGCGGACATCACGGACAAGGACGAACCCATCGAAGTAAGTATTGCAACATCGCATCGCAAACGATAGAATTCTGGCTGCTACCCGCTACTAAGAAGGTAACTAGCGCAGGTACCTATAGACCGGAATTTAAAAAATATTTGGCGCGAGTTTAAAAACTATTAATGCTTTAACGTAAATATCTTAGCAAACAAACAACACCGTTTTTGTGTTAGTTGTACACATTAGGCAGTAACTTACATATGTATCGATTTTACATTACTTGTAGTAAGTCAATAAGAAATGCCGTTTTTGATGACGAGATAGATTAGCATACATATTATAGTAGTATTTGTGTTTCTAAGCTTTTATTCTAGTAACAGAAAGATAAAAAAGACTGCTTATTTCTAGTTCTTTTTATAGAATATCAATAGCAAAATAAAAGTTTGTGTCAAATTAGTAAATGTTAAAAATAATTTAAAGAAAAGGCAGTCCAGAATGTTTTATACTTACATGCTTAGACATAGACGTTCTAAGGTAGTCTATGTACCGACATTCAATAAATCTAATAAACCTAAGTGAAAATAATACACAAAAAAATCGTAATAGGTAAATCCTAAAAATATCAAATATTTTTAAAAGCTGTAGCGCATACCTGAACGTTAACAAGGTTTATGTACCTATTCCTAATATAGCGCTACAAGCTTACCAGCAGTGGGGTGTTCTTAACGGAATTCTAGAATAAATCTTTTAAAACTGCTAATGATCTAATAATCAGCCGATTTGCCTAACTTTATTTTGCTTAGAACGTTCCTCATTTTATAGAAAGTGATACAGAGAGAGAGAGTCGCACGGAGAGGGTACCTATAACGTATTATCCTTACGTGACGATTTCTGCCTTTCAACTCCTACCGCAAATCGCTCTTAGTAATTTCGCTCAAAAAAGAGAAGCTTACATACGTCAGCCTTTACTAATGCCCTACACGATTAAAAGTTTTAAAATGCTTTTTATGCGAAAAATGTTTTTCATACGCCTACGACAGCTTACCATACATAATTTATTTAAATCCCCCGGTTTTCACCTCGCCATGGCATTAAGTCTAAGAGAAAAATAATTGTACGTACACGGGGTGACGGCGTATAAAAGTTTTATTTGTGGTGATTGGTTGTTACCCCAGCGACCGCCCAAAGCGAAGGCTATATTTTCAACATAGCTCAGTCCATGTGGAGTCTCAGAGCTGAAAACCGCGTGCCTACAAGTTATTATGACAAACATTCCCTAATATACCATTTGTTCATTAGCGATGAATATTAAAATAGTTTGATTGATTGTTTCGGGCACGTACTAATAACTTCGTGCCAGTGAAAAAGCTGCAAGAGTGTAGCGTTGAAGTGTGAAAAGTTTTATCGCTAATATCGCCGTATGGTTGAAAATCGTCATGACTCAAAATAATTCATCCACGAGTGATAAGCTTCACGGTAGTGGGCGCACTATTAGTGAAGAGAAACTTATGGTAATTAAACTTATCAAATACATTATGTATTACAAGTATGTAACTATTTTTAAATAGTTTCAGAGAGGGTTAGTAACTGGAATATTGTATTCAGTCTAACGAACTTTATGCAGTTTAAATAAAAAGTTTCCTTTTCCAACGAACTTTTTACATCAAATGAAAAAAATATTCTTAGTAGGTAAGTAGGTAGATAAGACCATATTTTCAGAAGACAATGGATAGTCAAGTATTTAAAAAGAAAAATAGCAAGTACCTAATTGATTTTATTTATTTATTTAACAGTTCATTGCATTGCATGTTACAAATATACCTTACTAGGCAAAGCAAGTAAAGGACAACATGTTGTGTTATTAATCGACTTCAAAAAGAATTTTTCTCAAAATAATGAGATAATATTTAAGAAACTAGGGACATTTTCTTTTCAGTGTCGGTACTTAAAAAAAGTACGTACCCATCAATTATGCATGATTTAAGTCCCCTATCCAGCTTCGTGCTCCATCTTCAGACCAGCTTGTAGTCATATAACCTAAACATTGCATTGCATTGTCATCGGGTTTACATACATTAGATTTGACTAACAAACCCAAACCCAAAGTATATAACATACCAGCACGGCAAGTTATATAAGGATGTAAAAAAGAATGTCGCAAGGTGCTATACTTATTTGAAGTCTTCAAATACGCTTCCGTTACCTTAGTGGATTGTAAATTGTAAGGAGGTGTTATAATAACTTTATCGAATTAATGACCCTTTTTCTCCTACTTCTTTTTAAAGTCGATTAAGAATAACCGTTAATGCAAATTGTCTTATGTCCTATCTAACGAAATTTAGAAATTTAAAGTCTTCTGCCTTAAGCAAAAGAACCTGGGTAGAAAAGTCTTTATACTTTTTATGTAATCGTATTGCAATATCAACGACATAAGTATTTTCTTTTTTTCAGGTAGCAGTACGTGTACGACCACACCGTGCTGACGAAGGCCCTCGCATCGTGCATGTCGTCAGTGACAAGGTAGAAAGCTTTCCGTTGTTAGGTTTTACATAAAATAAATAACACCATAATGGGTGTAACGTAATTAGACTATGAATGGCTAAGGCTAAAATGGCACTGTCCTTTTATTTATGTATTTTATACTAATGTATTGTTCACACATTAACTCAAGACTATGTGCCTAGCTCTACGAAAAATTTAATAATATCAGCACAATTAGATTACTAAAAATATAAGAAAACGTCTTACTGAGAATAAAATGTAACTTTAAATAAAAGTAAACAAGAAGGGGTAGGTAAGTACCTAAAGGTTGGTAATATGTAGTAAGTCTTGTATGTATTATGACAAATTATCCTGAATATTTTAATGAAAACTTTGTAATGAAAGTTTTTGAAAATTAGATGTTGGTTCTGGAGGAAGAAGCCGATAGCAAACGCGACATCTTGCGGCAACGGAGATTAAATGACAAGCATTATTTTTACGACCGTGTTTTCGGAGAGAGCACTACTCAGGTAAAAAAATATGAGAAATATTAATATTAGTTGAAAATGAGATCCGTAGGTAGGTACCCATACATACCTGCCTGAAACGGCCATCATAGTCTTCATGATAACATCGTGACAAGACAACACATCTGAGGTTGCATAATAACTCGTACCTAATCGTGTCATCAACGCAGATCTTCTACAAGTATATAAGTAGCTAGTATATAGTGACGAGTAACTTTTCGTGGTAGTTTGCCTTTTTTCATCATTAATCCTTGAAATACAGGCCTAACCTACCTAACTACTTACTAGCTGAAAAATGTAGAGTGTAACTGTACTGTAATTGTAATAACTTTATTATACCAATCAGGCAAATTTTTATTTTTTCTCATATTGTTACTAAGTTTATTATGAAAGATGCAATAAATATTACTACCCAATTTTGTGTTGTAACTGTCCGCCAATCAGGAGGAGGTATACGAAGCGGTATGCAGTCCGCTAGTGGGCGACACGCTTCGAGGAATCGCCGCTGCGGTGTTTGCTTACGGAGCGACAGGCGCCGGCAAGACCCACACTATGACCGGACTGATGTCCCGCGCGCTCAACCATCTCTTCAGTTCTATAGCCGCCAGTGATCGACCGGAGTCCTACGAAGTAAGTTACTACAGTAAATTTTTCAATCAGATACGACTATAAAACTGATGCTTTTTCATAAATGAATCAACGAAAACGTAAACACGTTCACGTTATAATATAAGTATGATGAAAAATAAGTAATTTGATGCGTAGACAAGAATTGATAAGATTTATGGTTGCTATAGGAGAAATAGAAATTAAACTTAGTATTTGGGAATGGAGCCTGGAAATTAATAAAAAGTTGTAAGTCAAATAGATGTAAAGTATACCTAAATCACAATGAGGCGCATCACATGTATAAAGCACGTATTAAATTAATTCTTTATTATTCCATGACATGGATACAAACAGTGATTATCAGATTGCAAAATAGGACAGAATTCGTGCATTTACACAGCCGATAAAGCACATTCTTCCTTTACACAAATGTCTGTAATTCACAAAGCCTGTGGTTTATGCTATGGTGCTTTAAATTTGCATACGTATCTTGCTTTATTCGAGGTCAGCCTGAAATGCACAACTTCTAAATTAACTTAACAACGCCTAGCCGGACACGACTCAACTTCCACTAATATATCGTGATTATCGTGCAATACTCATTATGAAATACATTCTTAATTTGTATGTAGATACACATGACTTAACTTCATTAGTTAATATTTACAAGAGACTTTCAGGACGTGCCGTGTCATGTTTTAAGCATAAGTTTATGTCATACACGCGCAATTATTGTTTATTTTTTTCATTAACATGTTGTAGGTAATAGATAAATTAAGTGATAAATAGTGAACATAAATCAGTAGACAGTAATTTACCTCGGGTCCATTACCATTGGGCGAGGTCGTTCCACTCTGTGCCATCATGTCAAGTGTGGAGAAAGCCTACAGATTCTATTGAATTCTATGATTCATGCGGCTATCGCCAATAGACAATAACCAAGAGTATAATATATAATTACTTTGTTTAAAAATGTTTTGCCATATTTATTGTACTCCTTCTGTTGTAAATACCTAAAAGAGTTATACGATAGGTCTAGTAATTAAATGCTATTTGGCGATAGTTATTAATGATTAAATAAATAAGTAGTCCTTATCATTATTTACTGTTTTACCGAAGCTCTAACGTTTCAATAAAACTATTTTCATTTCAACTTCCCACCTAATATTAACTAATATTATAATAAATTATATTATAATAATATTATATTATACTATAATACAACAGCATTCGTGGGCGCCATTGCCATATACAAAGAAAATTACAGAACCACCCAAACTGAGAGTAGAAATCTAAATTTATCATTTAAATGTGTCTACGAAAAATAACTCTACTCTACAAAAAATATTATTATATTATATTGGAAAGACCTTTATGTTTCAAATAAGGAAAGATCGTAAGAAGTTAGGCAAATATTACGTTGGTACCTCAATCACATAATTTATCTGTTTGACGATGTACTTTTATATTGATTAATAGTTCAAATAAATAATACAATAATCAAATTTCCATGTTATGAACATAAAAAATTTACATTACCATGGTGATTTGTAGTTCTTTTACCTGTTACATTATAATTTATTAAAGTTCTAGTTTTTTTCGTAAGCGGAGACGTGCGTTCCCAGCTGTGGAACAATAAATGATTTTCGTCATGTCCGTGTCCGTGGTAATTAATACCTTTCCGTTGTCAGGCATTGTAGAAGTCACCTAGTAAACTACTGAGTTAATTTTTTCAGGATCAGAATGATGTTAATTATGCAAGTCTTTTCCAATCCGTCTTATGCTGATATGAACACGTCTCACATTTCTGTAGCTTGAATATTGTGTCCGAGTGAATATTGTACCACGCCTAAGGCCTCGATAGCATCGAAGATAGGTTACACAAAGCGCCTGTATACACCTCGGTCTTTTGTATAACCTGCCGTAGCGTTCGCATATGGTCCATGGTAGGTATTAGGTAGGTACTGGAACATTTTCGTAAACCGGCTTGTTCGGGATTTGTTGAAGCATTTTTAATTCGATTAAACGTTTATTTCTAATAATTTAAGTACCTGCCTACGAAATTGTTGTAATATTTTAATTTCTGTTTCGTGACTTATATTATGAATGCATTATAATTATCGCTGTGAAAAATATCAAATTAGGAATCTTACTATATAGGTCACAGTCACACTATTCATTAGGTAGTAGCCTTGACCCAACCGACATTTCTAAAACGCTTACATTTTTACAACACCATGTATTGTGATTAGGACTTTATTGTTATTAAAACGTTAATTTAAAAAGTTCGGCGCTGACTAATAAGCATATTAGGAACGGACATGTGTATAGGTAGATCGAACTTACGAGCTAAATAGTATAAAACTTTCTTAATAGCGGACTAACCGAAATCATCAATCTGTCTGAACAATTACAGTTTTGTTGACTTCACTTCACTTACATGTCTTTCAATAAAACACTTCTGTACCTAAAGTAAATATACAATAATATGCATTAATATTATTATTTGGTCCTTAAATGTATTTGTACATTAGGTATATGTATGTACATATATAAAATATCAACTGGTTAGTATGCATTAGTTCACAATAATGATAAATCTAAAATCATTTTAAAAGTAATTTCCTTCATTATAAAAACAAATACTCACTTAACCAGCTATCTGGCAGTGGTTTTGGTGATTAAGAAGGGGGTCGGTCCGCCACCCCAGTACAAGGTCATTGCCTACGCGCGTACTTCGCGTGATTGACATCGGCGGGTACCTACCTACTACCATTATGCTATCACGCTTAATGTAGTCTATGTTAACACGTTCACTATTCAAGCAACAAGATATTTTTCCAATAAGTCACTTTGATTTGAACACAGCGGTCGTTAATATAAAATGGCTTGTGTGCAAATGTATAACATGCAAAATACGAGTACAATCAACTGCTTTTTTTGTAGATTTTCTTTTAGTAGTAGATATACCTACCTACTTGAGGAGTAGTGATAGTCCAATAGTTGAATTTCGATCTTCCGTTTCGTTCCGTTCTGTTCCGGATGGGGTTCGATCTCTGCGCGCACGTCACAATAAATAAAATTTGATTATCACATCACTTGCTCTGTGGTAAAGGGTGTACATAATCCTTAGGTCAGCGGTCGTGATTTTCGGGATAAAATCATGCAGTCATGATCATTAAATTTCTATATTAAACCAATCATAATACGAGTGTTTAATGATGAAGGATTGTGCCATAATTTGCATAGTTAGATTGGACCACTTAAATCCTATTGGATAAAAGTAGTTATTTACAACACAAGTGACAAAATTAATTTGTTCATTTTCTTAAATTGCGTGTAAAAAAAAACACCAAGACGAAGTAGACGCGACCAACCTTTTTTTTTGTAGAGTCTATCGTATTAAATTAAGGCACGTGCTTGGCACGCGACCGTTTTAAATGTAAGTACCTATTCTTCATTGTATTTTTTACATTAACGACAACCTCAACATCCATTGCGCAAGAACCAATCACATCTTACGTTAAGGTAATTTGTCGTCTTGAATATTGATTTTCTTAGATCAAATTGAACTCAGATTAGTATGTGTTTTTCGTAGCTCATTATCGGGGCCACCGGCTCGGTTTCAAGATCATATATTTTTTACAATGCGCCAATAACGCCTTCATCATTGTTGTTTGATGTGTGCGGTAAATATTAAACAATTGCAAGTGAAGTTGCCTTGGAAGCGTTGGAAGCAGACAAATGTGTTGGCGTCACGAAGGCTAAATCAGAGAACGAAGCGTATTCAGGGCTATTACTGAGACCAAATAAGCAGGCATAAATATTATACCTACATATATCTAGAAGATTATCGAATAAAGCCAGAGCTTACGATGAACAACTGTTATCGACATGTTTTTCCTTAAAATAGGCCATCCTGACACGTTGATTGCTGACTGTAACGTGTAGAGTACTGAAAAACATTTATATGGGATATATTGCGCCTTGATACTCCTAAAAATATTTATTCTGCTCATTTGTTCTCTAAAAAAAGTTGAAAAGTTGGTAGGTGGGGGTTTTTACCTCATGATAATTAGTATCACACGCTGAATGTTTGTTGTTTTTATCCTGTTCCATTGCGGGGCCCTATGGTATTTTTTTTTATTTTTGCGCAGGCAAAAATTACTCAAGGATTCCAATTAGTAGCACCTTTCTTAACGCAAGCGTTTTCTCTATTAGCGTACGAGTACATAAGCTGCACGCTATCAAGAGGTGAAAACATGACTCTTTTCACAACGAATTTAATTTCTTTCGAGTTATGTTTTCATCCTGTTATGTACAATTGTTTAAATCATATAAATTGTTTTACTTACTTGGCAGGTAAAAATGTCGTATCTAGAAATTTACAATGAGAACATACGCGATTTGCTCAACCCAGGAGCAGGGCCATTGGAACTACGAGACGAAGGAAGCAACGGTGCCCCAGTAGTAGCAGGATTAAGTGAGGTACACATAATATGTTCCGTATGTTATATTAAATACTTAGTAATGATAACACTAGTTATGTGAGTCTAATAAGAAGTATAAGCCAATTTTGCATTTTGCATTGAATATATACGTATCTCAGGTGCGGGCAGCAGACGCTGCGCACGTAGCCGAGCTGCTAGCGCGCGGAGAACGTGCGCGCACCGCCGAGCCCACGCATGCTAACTTGCACTCATCCAGAGGACATGCATTGCTAAGGTAGTATTATTATTAAGTCATTATATTTATTACGAGCATTCAAATAAGTATCATTTTCTAAGATCAAGACAAGTACTACTACACTTTTTGAAAGACTTTAAAAATATAAATATAGCTTTATAAAATATAGAAAAACTGTATATGTAATTAGTTAAATATGTTATATTTATGATTGTGATTGTATATAATAAATAGACTTTACACAATAAAGTATAAATACTCATAAAAGTTAACTTTAATTGTTAGCGTGTCAGTGAGCACGGCGGTGGAGGGCGGCACGCAGCGAGGGCGGTTGTTCCTGATCGACCTAGCGGGGTCGGAGCGCGCTGGACTGCGCGCGCGCCGCCTTGAGGGCGCCCACATCAACCGCTCGCTGCTCGCGCTTGGCAACTGCATCATGGCGCTCTCTGGGGGTGCCAGGTTCTGTACACATCTTTATATTTTCCATAAAAACTA
>DWAV01000425.1:0-20237 GCA_018231305.1 Noctuana lactifera
GTGTTGATCCTAATAACCTATTTTAAGGTGTCCATTTTAGACCTCAGTAGTAACAACTCGTTTAAAGAATCTCATATCAATAAAATTACAACTTTTTGTGTATTTACCCAGCCCAAATCTGAAAAGGTTCTAATTACGTAATAACTGATTGTGCTAAAAAATCTCTTTTTAAGTTTATTTTGTCTGTTAGGGTCCTAACGAGAACAATGGTATTTTTGGACGGTATGTTAGTTCTAATTGTTTTAAACGATCTATTTTTCATAAAACCATGGATCAAGGATTAAAGTGGACACTAAAGTGGAAAAAATCCATCAATGAAGTTTAGTGAACATCAAAGTGTTTTTTAACAATTTTTATAAATGTATGAAAATAATATATATTAAATTAGCTACGATTACTATACACAACTATTATTATTCACAGTCATAAATATGGCGTAACACACGCAGTGCTACCGGATTTCAAGATGTTAATGGACGATGCAGACTTCTCCGATCCAGAAGCTGAGATGGACAAGCGAGCCTACTACGAGAAAGAAAGACTTTCTCAAATTGTCAACATTACCGTACTCGGGATAACATCAATTGTTTATGCTTGTACGTATATTGTACTCATAATAAAGCTAACCAAAAATAATGTTAAAATAATCATAACATACATTACACTTCTTTTAACACACTTTTACACTTTTTTCTGTTTTAAGTACCCTACTTTTTATATTTTCTATACGAGTATGTCAAAAATTCACTAACTCACTCACTCATCCATTATATTCAGTGTTCTTAAATCTGGTTCATAATGATCAATAGAAATTAATTTCTTTTTAGTGTAGCTACTCTAACCCCCTTTTTTAACCATTTACTCTTAATAATAACAATTGTCTAGAAACTGTAATAGTAGTTAATGCTTACTTTTATGCATCTCTACAATAATACCTTATTTTAAAGTAGAGCCTATTTATACTATTTATGGCTTAAATTGCCTGTTTCCAGTAGGTAGGTACTTATTGTGTATAAAGCATGACAGTTATCAATTTGCTAAATAACTAAGTTTAAAATAATATCATAAAACGACTCCACTTAAAGTTTAATATTAAATGCTCGAAATAATGTTCCTAATAACGTAAAACTGTAATTAATAATACTTAATAGTTCCGTATAATTCTGTCGTTAAGAAAGAAAAACTTTAAATTTGCTGTAGAAATGTTAATGCTTTTAATTTAACTTTGATTCCAAGTACCAAATTAGTAAGACAACTTAAATAAAGATAACTTAAATAATTATATAATATAGTATTAGGCTATTCGGAACGTATTATATCCGTATAATCGTATATAAACCTCCTATAGCTATGATGTCGATATATTATCTTATGTCATGGCAAAATATTTCATTAAAGACCCAAATTAGAATTCCTAGCTAAGATTTACGACATCAACATATTTGTCTAGTCGTGTAGGTGTACCCTAAGTAATAGATATTCTTAGATACCTAAATTAAATGTGTACGAACCTATTACATCGACAAGCATAATAATATTTCTATGTATTATTATAATTCTTTCTATCCACAATCATTTTCACAAGCAAAACTCCGACACCTACGTGCTGTACTACGGCCGTTTAGGCTTTTAAATGTATAGACATCCATGACATGAAATGACATTTAATCGATTTTTCATCAGGTCTTCTGGCGTGCTTGAGCAGACCGGCTATGAACGAGATCTACCTCCTTACTATCTCGTACGTCGTACTTGGCACATTCCTGCTCATTGAAGTCGCGCTTTCCGGTACATCCATACTGAGGTAATTAACTGTTTTCAGTTTTATTTGGGCTAAAATTGATCTTGTATATCATAGGTAATTATTTTATCATTCGCCGTCCCACAAATTGTATCGATGCTTGATGATAATGTAGATAGATAGATTCTTTATTGTACATCAAATGGAAAAATTACTGGTACAGAAAATATGCACAAAGGGTGGTCTTATCTCTAAACAGCAATCTTTTCCAGATAACCTTGTTATAGAAATGTTTTCTAATATACCTCATATTAGAAAAGATATATACTTAGATATTAGAATGTAGAGATATATTAAAATGTAAGTTATTGTAGATGATACTGAATTTGCAGGTAACGCTATTTCAAATATGTTTGCATCAGCAATAGCAGTATATAGTAAAAGCTATTACTATTATTACTATTCTTACATCAAGATATTATATTTCGTAATATCTTTAACATTTTTCTTTTATAGTAACTTAACTTTACCACCCACGGTTTCGTTATAAGACTAAGACTTGTAGATTTCTTCCATTTAGCTGAAATATCTTCTGATTTAATGTATCGTCTCTACTTATACAATCTTTTAAATTTAATATCTTTGGTAAATTCCTCACACTTCTTCTGTTACAATACAGTTTAACTATTTCCCAGTTGTTCAACCATAAAATCAACCGTCGCTATAGGTATTTTATACGCAGTTGAAATTCAAATGCAAATTTTGACAGTTCAAGATTCGCAAAGTAGGTATAGCGTAATAGTTAACTTCATTACGTTTTTATGAACTGTCAAAACTCCTACTAAGCTCCCCTGCATTCAATTAAAAATTCATGCTTCCCGCAACAAACTTTCCACTCTACTCTTTCTACTGTTTCAATTCAAAGTAAGCTTCTGACAAAACAAGGGTCGGTTTGTTAATTCCACACTTTGACAACGGTATCAAACGCTCCACGAACTTTGAGAATCAGGAGGTCTACGCTTTAACTTCGTAAACAAATTTTCGGAACAATCTGAAATTCCACTGTAGCCCTACGTCAGAGCGAGGGGGTATGCGTGGTGACACTGTTTTGTGCAATGAAAAAGAAGTAGTTAGTGGGGTTTTTGAAGTAGAATGGGTTTGAAAATCCAATCGAAACCCAAATAGAAAACCATTCCGAGGCAGTACGTTGATACGTGGTCATGATGACTAAATGGTCGCATTGAATATAAGTATCTTCGCCATCCGCACATCCCCGACAAGATGTTGCTTGGTTAGCATTGCTCCCTTCCCGGGCGAAATGTACAAGTGCTACCACCTAGCACTTAGTGTGTAGTAGACCCCCAGCTTCAAACAAATTTCAGTAGGTAACAAGGAGAGGTTCCACGTTAGGCGCGTGCGTACCGGCGCACTCGAGCAGGCTTACATCATTTAATTTCAATCAACGCAACTTTCGGGCTTCAGTTAAGTCCAATTTGATTTACTTCCTTTCACACTTTGAAACTGAACTTGACACTGGAAGGGATTATAGGTTTGCGAGATGAGGGCGAACTCGTTTGACAGTCGCGGTGCGTTCGCCTCGGTTTCAATTCGCTCGCAAATCGCCAGTGTAATAAAGTTCTAATACCTATTAAGAGCGTTTTAGTAAAGTGAATAAGTAATAATTTTTGAAGTTATACCTACTTCTATTATAATTGGCTCGTTTGGAAAAATTATGCGAGGGAATTTCTGTAGCGCGCGCCCACCTACATCTATAATTGACACCGGATGTTCGCTAGTAAATGTCGCAAGTATTACAGACTGCCAACAAATAGAACATAAAAGCATCTACGACGTATATTTACGTACGCGTGAGATTTTATTTCTATAATATTCAAAATATTTATACTTCTCTTAGCTTAACTGTATTTAATGCGATTATTTCATTGTTTTGTCGATTTTCTTACAATAGTACTTACACCTATCCCTATATACATATTATACCTCAGTAGGTACTGTCACGTACGCCACGTACGTGTCAGTACACACGGGATGTTTTTAAGAGTTATTTTTGTTCTGATACGACAAAGAAGGGTATGCATTACGTACGTACGTGTGTACTTAACACACACACCTTTTTTTACTATTATACATGTTTGACCTCAGATAGAATTTCTATCCTATAAGGCGTAGGACGTCATTATCCGTGGGTTACAGTGAGTACTTAATTTCTTGTGGGCGGCTCGTTTGCTATTCGTGTCATATTTTTATTTTGGTTAATTATGGGACTTATAAACTTATAAATGTCTCTTGCCACAGGTCACTGAACATCAGCTCTGGCGCGTGTGGACTCTTCATCTACGTGACTTACGCTACGCTCCCGGTCCGTCTCCTCGAGGCTAGCGTTGGCGGCCTCACTTTGCTGATCGTCAATATAGCAGCCCAGATGTTTCTTAACGATACATCCGTAGTGCAGGTATGTTAACGGTAGACTATCTAAATAGCTACTAGTAAGGTTCCCTATAGCTCCCATGATGTCTGGGTTACTTTTAAAGGTTTTCCTCTACAACTAAAACAAAGCATTATCCGTATACACTCATTTGTAACTTTTTTGAGCTCTTTTTTTCAAAAACGGATGAATGCTAGTGGTCTTTATTATTCAGTAGGTATATGGCGAACATCATAGTGTACGAGACTAGCGGCTTTGGCACGATTTGTGGTTGTACGATACTTATTCAAAAACGATTGGTAGAACTTCAATATAATTACATACACAAGTATTTTAAGTGTAGACAAAAAAATACTCCTGTTACATCATTGCCCTTCAGAACACTTTAATACCCGCATAATGAAATTGATTTTCTGTTACATCGGCCAATGAGACAGACCCTAATAATAAGCCAGCGATTGTCTCCGCTCGAGGCTTTTAAAGGTCAAGGTTTTCTCGAAAAAAAATAATTAGGATTTTATATTCTTCTTTACTGAAGGATTTTATATTTTGGCCTAGTTCGAATTCTAAAAATAAGTTAAAAAAAATAATAAATAACCCTCTCTGATAAGTATAAAATAAAAGAATAAAAAAAAATAAAAGAAGTCAATAGCAGACATTCTATTCTACAAACTATTTATTTTTTGTTATTTAGTTGTTGATACTTCAATAAAAAAATAAAAATAAATAATTTCCATCTACTATCTACATTGGTACATTTCTTTTTACTTAAAAAAACATATTTTTAAATATATTAAATATATTCGAAGCCGCCTTTTAAGTGTTTTGTTGTCAGGGAAGTTTAAATAATGATATTCAGAGATGAAGCAAAATCTCGGTTAAAAATCCGTTAGGCATGTAAGCGAAATTTTAACGAACATTTTAGTTTATATTTCAGTCAGGCCTGCCTGCTGGATTTGAATACTTGACATGAAAGGGGCCTTCGAACATTTTTGTATGAAAAACCTGGCATAGAATTTCGCTGACATTCCGGTTTTTTTTCATAGTTGCGCCGCACGATGAAAATATTACAATAGTTTACGGATAGTGAACATACTCGTATCGTGTAGATAAACAAACAAAAATGCCAATAACGTCGTTCATTTAAAGTGTAACGTTGCCGACATATTTCGTGATCACCATTATGATTTTAAGAACAGTGTTACATGTCACGTGATATTATTGAGTTAGAAAGTGACCAAGTGACCTTCAAGTGCTTTCTTCTTCTTGGGAAGCGTTCAACTAATTTCTTCTTTATATTACCAACCAACAGTAACACACAAAGGTTCGAGGCATGATGTTTTAAAAATATCTATAAAAAGTCTATGATTCGCCAATCGTTTTCCAAACGCGTTTATTAAAGCATCAGTGACTTTTGTTTCCTCTTTTAAATGGGGTGCGGCCAAATTGGCGTAGTAAGATCTCAGCTGGAAATTGGTTCTTTGATCGACAGTAAAATTGATCGTTTCTCTTACCCAACAACGGTACGACGTCACGTTGCGAGAGACGTTCGCTTGTTGTTTAGTTAGTTGACGTTTGCCTTCTCATTTCATAGGCAGCTTTTATCAAACTTCAAGGAATTTTTCGGGCTAATAACCCTCCTATATGTTCTACTAATAAAGCCGTTTGATAACCAACACGAATATTTTAAAATCCATTTTCATTAAGGGTCATGATAAAATCTATCAACATTAAAGAACACCAAATACATCGGGCAGTAGGCTTAAAGTAAAAACAATGTTACCTATAGCTTTAATAAAAACTCTTTACATAATTTAGAAACTTAACAAACGACATCAAATCCAATCTCGTTCAAAAACGATTTCAAAAAGCTATTTAAATTAATTATGTAGTTAGGTACATAAACTACAGATTAATGCACAAAGCTTTTTGGTCTTGTGTAGATCCTGATTAGCCTCGTGACCCTGGTCGCCTGCAACATTGGAGGAGCGCTCACCCACTACCCCCGTGAGCTTGCACAGCGCCGTGCCTTCCTGGAGACCCGTGATTGCGTTGAGGCACGACTTGTCACCCAGCGAGAGAACCAGCAACAGGTAAGAGTCAACCAGCAGCAACAGCCTTAGGTATCCAGACGACATACGAAGAAAAATCGACATATCGACATACAATAACATGGATTAGCCGCAAGCAAGGTGATGAGCGCCTCAAGAGAAAAATCGATCAACACTCCTGTAAAGTCAGTTATGTAACATTACTTACCAGTATTTCAGTGTTACTTCTGTAATGAATGAACTTATGTAGGTACCTACATGTAATTAACTTCACTGCAACATTTTATTTTCTCGTTTACCTACCTTCGTTTTAGTGCCGTGCTTAACCGGAAGCACTGGATCGTTTCGTACTTGCACTAAGGAGATTGACCGGGGTCAAAATAGAAGAAAAAGCACGGCAGCTGAAGCATTAAGATAGCAAAAATCTTTTTGCAAAAATAATTACGTGGCCTGACGCGACAAAAAAGCTAAATAAATCAAAAGTTGGATGAAATTATACGATGTAAGTTAATAATGTACCTACTCCTGATGAGTATCAGGAATTCATGATAGCGTCATTAATTTGTTTTATCAATCATTTGTGAAGTCAATAAGAGTTTCAAATGAGTATGACGTAATTGTTTGAACACACGACAAGCAATTATTGGTATTAAATCAGATTAATAATACCTACAACTAAAAAATATTCATTAATCATTCGATTAGTGCCTACAATAGTAGGTATTTACACCTTTATTCTTGAACATAGAAAGTACCCAATAATTTACATATAGGTACGCCAGCGGTTTAAATTGATTATAAAATTTTCAATTTATTTTGCATTTAATTTCCGCCCATAATTAAAAAGCGATATGCTCCACGGCAAAGGACAATGGAATATTTTCTGGAGTTAAGAGAGGTTACACGATCTGGACTCCTTTCAAAAATCACCCTAATCTGCTTTTAATTTATTATTGATCTGAAAGGGTATCTGCTTCTATTTCCTCGTCGCTCGTTTCTTCGTCCTTATTAAATAATTCCATTAAATATTCATAATGCCTGATTAAAAGGATAGATTTTCATTAAAATCCAACTCTGTCTAAGCTTAAGTCCAGATCTGATGAAACCTTTTACCGACTTTAAGGCACAAGATATATTACAAGTGAGTTTAAAAAAGGTACTCAATTTACATTTCGAATTCTGTTTCAGGCTCTGCAAAAATGTTAAATAAATAAAATGCAGTTTAGTGTAATTATTTCGTGTAGGACAATAAGTCAGACGTCAAATATCGAGGACTTGTATCCTTTAACTCATTGCGAGTTATGTAATTACTACCAACATTGTAAAAATATACCTACCTACTAAGAAATAAGAAATCATACATTATTATACATACACCACATACAAAATTAAACAATATCTAATACTCGTAGGTGAACTTAACCTGCCTTTGCGCCCATTGATAGTCTACTCAGAATTATTTTTCTTGACGAGTAGGGAGGAACTTTTACGAAAACCGTGGAATTATCAATTCAACGTTTATTTGATATTATATTATTATGACCTCTCAAGACCAACACGAAATTTTCAAACTTTGACCGCTTAGTTTAAAACTCCATTAGCGCTCTACCCGTAAATCAATTAAAGTAAGGGTATTTTAACATCTCTGACATTCGTATGGACTATAATTATCTATTTATTGGAATGTTCTAAACAGTTATTTATACAAACATTTCCAAAAAAATCGTAACCCCACAATATAACGAAAATTATTAGCTCTATAATATCTGTAAAAATTACCCCAATAAGTAGGTACTATATTTCGCACATCTCTGCTGTTTGATACGAACTGAGAAAGTGATCAATCATTAATAAATATGCCGAGAGAGGAAATTCCATCAAACTTTATACAACTTTCCGATAAGTCAAACTGTTTGCTAAAATGTTACGAAGTCGATTGTTACCGTAAATACGCAATTTCGGGATAAAGTTATTGTGGTAAAATATGCTTTATGTAGGTAGGTAGGTACGTACTAAATTCTTGGTAAAATAAGAATAGAAAGTTCGTAGAATAATATATAAAGTGAATATAAATAAGGATTAAGTACACTTGAAGAACTGAAAGGTCGCAACGACACATTCCTCGGTAGGTCAAAGCGAAAAATGGCTTCTCAAACTGAAGTAGCTGAACGATTCTTCTTTTGTAAAAATGGTAAATCCATACGGATTTATTATTTGCACCCTAAAACAATGCGCAATCAACACATGCTGATAAATGGGTCAAGGCGCGCTATCGAATGCAAATTATCCTGTGATACAAGTGAGGTAGCATACCAAGAATAGTTTATCTGTTTCACATTATTATTTTGTACACCGTGCCCAGCAGTGGGACATAAAAAGGGTTAAAGGCAAACGAAATCCACATAGCAGAGTTACCTGACGATCGAACGTTCTAATTACTAATAAAAATCAAGCGAATAAAATACTCATAACTTCTGATCCCTTTTTAAAGTAATCCCCCGTTAATGAAAATTAATTAATTGTTACACGCTTTAGTGCTTTGATACTTGTGTACACTGAAACCGATACACAAAGTTAAACAGCGTCAAAAGTTGATCGCTAGTGGCTAAATTACAAGCGCGCTACTATAGAGGCCGATTGTTAGCGCGGTTCAGTAGATTTTATAACACCTACACCTAATAAAATTAAAAATCTTTGTGAGTTATATTAAACACTGGTTAACTAAATACCCGCTAGCACTGGAGTCGTACTTATTTCAATGCTCGATGATGGTCTATATCAAGTAGCGTATCTACTTCATGTCATGGCAGAAGGGCGGGAGGTACCTAATAACGTAAGGATACTATTTTTAACCGACTTCCTTATATATAAGTATTTTATTTTGGGGGCACCAGCCATCTTTTCTGTGATACGTAATTACTTTAATTAATTGCTGACAACAACCTGGGGAAAAATTGTAGCCCTTGTTCTGGTAATATTTAATTCATTATTTTGACGCAATTTTCTTTTTGAAGTCACTTTAATTAATAAAAATTACATGTTATGTTACCTACTATCGCATTGGCGTCAAACCTGTAAAGATATTAGTTTTCATGTAAGTAAATAAAGACATTAATCTATCTATCTATCTTCTATAGGTACTTATAATAAATCTGTAGAGGTCAATTCTGTACATGAAATGTATTTCTAAAATAACTATCAGGGGGTGATTAGAGATCGACACTGATGCCAAAAATGCAATTAGTAAAATTTTGTCTGTCTGTCTGTCTGTATAACCGTTATAGAAACAAAAACTACTCGATGAATTTTAACGAAACTTGGTACAATTATTATTTTTCATACTCCTGAGCTGGTGTTATAGTATACTTTTCATCACGCTACCATCAATAGGAGCAGAGCAGTGAAGAGAAATGTTGGGAAAACAATTTTTAATGCGGGTGAAACCGCGGGGCACAGCTAGTAAATAATAAATTTTTAAAATACTTTTATCAACAACCGATAATACTTATTGTTAGGGTTTTTGTTCTCCTTTCACATAGAAAAGTCGCTGGTAAATGCTTATATTTTTCTAAATTAGCTTTACATATCCAAACAAGAGCAAACCAGCAAAAAAGTGAAATATCAAACGCAAACAATGAGAAAGCTCTTGAGCATGTGGCTCGAAAGTTAATTGGGAGCTTTATCTTTGTTAAAAACATGGCTCCAAGGGGTGAGTGCTCCGCAAAGCGGTGAGAAATCATATTGTTTTTGCTGAGGGAAAAACTGATATCCATAATTCTCCAATCATAGGGTCGTAGAGTTCAAGGAACGTCGGTCTAATTTTATCTATATAATTTTAATTTAAGTACACGTGCTTATCTATAATTACTATTCGTTAGGGACAAATTAAATTTGTTATAAATTCACGGTTCTCTCTCAGTTCCAACCACGAATTTGATCCTACTACCGCCATATTTATATTTTGAATACTTGCCGACTAACTTTAAATAATCATAATTAATAGTTCCCAAATGATACGTTAGTCAAAGAGAACGTCAATCAAACCCGTTTGTCCCTTCTCTAATAAAAAAAATATTGTAAACAATCTCAAAAATCAAAATCCAAAACATTGCTTTAAATATTTATCTGTCAGTGGAAAAACTCACCTCCCACGAACTCAGAAGAGTAATGAAAGCCACAATGAAATATAATTCACGTTTTCATAAACTCACGAAACCTGCCTTTTACGCAGCTTTCTTTTACGAATGTCCGTTAATATTAATTCTGTAAGCATGAAAAAAATGTTCTTTTTCACATCAAAGAACATTTTGTATTAGGCGTGTAATTATATGGAATGACTTAAAATTGTTAGAACGTTTTCATGTTTTAATTACATGTTGTGTCATCAATAACGAAGTAATGAATATTTTGTGTACAAAATATTATTATGGAAAATATTAAGATTTTATCTAGAAGCCGAAGTTCGATCTTTATTGATTCTAGTTTACTCGTAGTTTTGCTGGAACTATCTTTTATTTTGATTGAAAAAAACAAAGATACTTTTCAGGAACGTCTTCTGCTGTCGGTACTGCCACGCCACGTTGCCATGGAGATGAAGGCAGACATTGCAAGCCAGCCTCGCCAGGAACAATTCCACAAGATTTACATTCAACGCTACGAGAACGTTAGGTAAGTAAATTGGATTTAGGATTCACTTGAATACCACAAACACAGTCCCACTACGAGAATTCTCAATTTGAACTACCCTTTGAGTACACACTTAACTAATTTCATAATTTATTATACTCGTATATTGTATCACGTTGTATACACATTGAAATCTTTCGTATACACAATGTTTTATCTAATTTAAATTTAATGAAGACTACTTACGACATGAACGATATTAAATCGATTTCAAATTTATAAAACGATAGCAAAAACAAAAGTCGGTAGGTAGATAGCTTCATTATTAAATGAAAAAGAAATATTTTCTAAGAAAAACTCTGTAATAAAATTCATAGACGTCGAACATTGCTTGAGAAAATGCGGCCAACATAAACAGCTACTCACTTAGTTTTGAAACTTTCCAGTAAACAGCGTGCGGCGGGCTTCACCACTTGCTATAGGTACACCCTTTTCACACTTAAGTTTCTATGAAACTATGTTAACAGAAGTCTTAAATTTTATGCGTCGGTCGTTTGGGTGGTTCTTCATTGAACCACCCGACACACCGAAACGACATGACCCCTATAATGTCATAGCCATAATTCTACAGACATTCTATGACACATTCTAAGACAGTATCGGCCCATTCCAGTCAAATAGCATGCAGGGCCATTTCACAGAATTACTAGCGGTTAGCCGCTACTTTGCTCTAGGTAAATTCTATTTCAGGGACTTAAGGCTATGTACTCAAATGTTAATTTTCAAAAACACTCTTTTATTACATGTACCTACCTACTGTGTATTTTCTTCATAATAGAGGTGCGAACACTATTCGCTAGTAATTTTAAAAAGTATTCATATAAAAGAGAATAGTCAAGTATTATGAAAATGTCTAAAAAGTATTTGATCCACATTATAATCTCGTAAAAAAAGGTCGATTGACTTGTTCCGTATGACGTCATGTTTCATGTTCATATAAAATGTATAAAGTATATAGTAAGTAAGTATAGAATGTATCAAGTATATTTTCATAGCTCATTAAATGTGTCTCAATTGACATAGTCCGCTTTTAGTACATAGTTGAGTAAATTTTAATTAAATTTGATAATGATAAATCCTGTTTTTATGGTGTCAGGTACCTATATAAAATACCTTCTGTTTATTAGAGCGAAGATTCGCCTCCCTTGACCTCTTTGCCGCCACAAAGCACTCTGGCATTTCAATATTTTCGCTGCCTTTTTAGAATTATTCAGGCTCTCATAAACAAATTATAACTTATTTTAAATAAAGGTTCGCCGTTTTGATGACTATCTCCGCTTTGGTAACAAATTTTGTAGAATGTTTGAGCAAAGTTTTTTTCTATTTCGAATGAGGTTTCCTTGAGCTCCCTTTGTTCTTCAGTTCACATCTATTTACCTCAAATCCAAGGTTTCAATAAAATTCAATTTAATTTATATATGAAGATGTCTAGAGTAAAGTATCATTTCAGTCATGTGATGTGAAATAATTTATCTGGGCTCCGGTAGACTTGCCTAGACTATAGGGTAAACACTAAGTACGTAAAATAATATAGTACCTAGGCACTATAATAAACTATAAATTTAAAAGTGTAGGTTATTTAACTTTTAGTTCATTGTGATAGTAACTATATAGTATAATATTGTTAATACTAGTATAGGTATACATACGTAGATACTAGATACTATATTGTTGACTTATTAGTCTAACTTGTAGTTTATTGCCAATAATAGTTTGTATTTAAACAAAATCGATTAGCACAATCAAAGATGAAACTTAACTAAATTAAAAATCAGTTAATTTCGCGACCAGAATCCATCATTTCCAATACCTAGCGCTACGTCGGAAACACGGCGAAGCTGCGCGGAGCTCACTCATGCAAATTTTTTTAATTTTCCTATTCACCAAATGTGAATTTAATTAACATTTTCGACGCTCAACACAGCGAACACTCGTCGTTTTTAAATATTTCCCCTCGTAATATATGCTCGTAGTACTTTATTTGATTTTGCGAGCATAAGTGATTGATGACTTTTGACGCCAAGCCAAGTGAAAAATAATGGTGAATAATAATTTTCTTTCCTTTAGGTATTTCTGTATGAGGTAAAGCGTTACTTCATATTACTGAGAGTTCTTCCAAAACTTTAATATTATAATCCGAATACCGGATTGGTTTTCATTATAGGTACGAGTAGGCATGCATAATCTTACGTTATAGAGACTTCTGGAATTCAAAAAAATTACAGCTAATATGTGATCCCTACCTAAATAAGAATTGATTTTCTATATTGTGATCGTAAACCAATACGCTGAAACGATAGCGTATTAAGTAGATATCTAGGCTTACTTACACAAGAAACACATCGTCATCTGAATTCTATTTATTGAACAATATTTTTTTGTCTGTGCAGCATTCTGTTCGCGGATATTTGCGGCTTCACTTCCCTGTCAGACCAATGCACTGCTGAGGAGCTGGTGCGCCTACTGAATGAACTCTTTGCCAGGTCAGTTGTTTTCATGTACACGTAAATTTAAATTTTTATATTTTGCAACCTTCCCTTTTGTTTGTTAGTACCTCCAACATGAAGCGCGGTTTGCAAGCGATGACGTTGTTAAGCAATGTCGGGCGCGGCCGGTATTCGGATTGGTGACCGCTAGTGGCAAATTTCATGCGCGCTTCCGTGCTTCGGAGGGCACGATAAGCTGTCGATCCCGGTTGTTATCGACAGACAACATCCGACACGGGTTGGCTACTAACTCGTATCTCCACCAATCCGCATTAGGGCAGCGTGGTGGAGTATGCCCCAGGCCTTCGTCAGTTGTGGAGAGAGACCCGTGCAAAGCAGTGGGACATGAAAACGGTTGAAGGAACCTCCATGTAATCAAAGCAAAGTCACAAAGTAACTAAAGTTGCAGGTGTGCTAAAACTTTTATTTTTACTGGCTTTTGAAAAAGAATTTATAAAAACTTAAGCATTATTATGGAGACAATAAAGTATATACCTATCTATCAAAGTATTTTTCAAAGAAAATATTCGAAACGAATCACAAATGACATCTGTAACAAAGACGAAATGGCGGCACAAAAAATGTTTTCAATCCCATTTCTGTTATCAGTAGGTATCATAAAACAGTTTTCTGACTTGAAACAATATTTTTTCTATTATTCCCGACATCATGTCTACAACATCGTGACAGTCACCCCCTCGAATTTTCTGATATTTTATTATAAGAGCTGTGCTCTTAATCTAGACTAGAATTGGTTAACACATTATTTTGATGTAACGAGATTCCTAATGTCATCCAAATATGAGACAAAGGATAATAATGATATCAACATTATCTGAACTGAAAGTACCGGACGAAATGAACACCTACTCTTAATTAATTTCATTTAACCCTTTATAAATTTCACAACTTCTAATGGAGGGAAGGACCTGTTCCGTACTATTAGTAGCATGTACACGAAGTGCGTGCATTAACTCGCTCCCCAATACGGATTTGCTCATGCATACTCGTATACGGATTATATTATTTGTCCGCGCTACCTCTACCTAGGGTTGTTCATTGGCAACAAATACGAGAAAATGAACCAGCTGCGGATAAGAATTTTGTATGTTATTCTACTGTAATATCTACTCTAAGTGGTAATGCACTTCAAAGAATATAAACATTTTTTAGACTTCAAAATTCTTATTTATATTGAGAAAGTCACTGAATTAAATGAATCAAAAATCAACAATCGTAGCATTTTTACAGTATATTTATAAGTTACAATCATAAAGTAGCATTGTACTTTGCTAATTGAATTTTTGATTTTGGCCTTAACCAGAAATACGTGACAATAAAATTATAATTCCAGTATCAACCCGTCAACCCTAACCAAATCTGTAGCGACTAGAGCGTTAAGGCGTAACATATTTGGACCAAATGTTGTTAGAGTTTGAAACTATCTCTATATATAAATAACTACTAAGCTATCCAATTTTTGCAAAAAATCGTACTGGCATTTACAATCAAATCATATCATGTCATGTCACATTACAACCCCAATCAATTTCGCCCTTAATTTGTAGTAAGTGTAAGTGAGTAAGCTTTTAAAGAGTACGGATACAACAAATAACTTGTTATTCCAGACCTTTACCCGCAAGTAACTACGTACAAGTAGTTCCATCGTTAATAGCACGTTTGGACGAAGCAAATTACAGCTTGAGACTCATTAAAGTTTCACCTTTCAAGAAAATTCCTTGGTAGAAACTTGGTGAAAATTGCGTTTTACTAAGTAGATTAACAGTAATAAAGCTGCTCGTAATATTTATGTACCCACTTACATCGTTTAATTGCTTAAGTAACGATTTATAAATTTAGTTGTGTAGCAACAGATCTGATTGCAATTTTACTATAGGTAGGACAGATTTTCATGCTTTTTGATTTGTTGCAAAGAGTTGCAGAATGAAAGTCTTAAAAAAATATGACAACATTAATTTTCCCATGCATTTTATGTAAAGGTAACAAACATCTTTTTTATTATTTTATGTGTTAAGGAATTGATTAATTATTTTTTCGGTCGCATTCCGTATTTTCACTTCATTAGGTATATCAACAAATTAGTTTGTGGGGTCACCTAGTTTTAAAAAAGACAGTGCTTACGGTCTTGGCAAGATATTTGTAGTAGGTACTGGGTTTAAATGCTCCAGGGGCTAAACTGCAAGCGCAACAATGCAATATTTAACAAGTTTAAAAACACTGCTGAGCTCTTTGCGACGCTTCAGCAAACTTTTGTCGGTTAGTTATTTTGTTACGAATCTTTGTTAGTGAAATAAATGAAGATTTAACTAGTTGAACAAAGACGCGAAGGGCATTTGTTTATAATGGATTCATGGTTGCATAATTTATAACAACTTTTCAAAATCACTTAAAACCATTACTTTATTTTTTTCGTCTTTAAGGCAAAAAACAGCTGGGGCTTTCCTTGCGAAAATGCTTCTGCATGCGGCAAACAAATGAGGGGATCAGTAAAGAAAAATATTCGCACTGCGCTCGGTGGAATCTCGTTACCGCAGATCTGCTTCTCGGTCGTAAATTTTTCACTACTCTTTATTGCATCGTTTACGGTTGCAGTGACGTCGCTTTTGCGCTTGACTAATGAACTTACGGGGATTGAAGTGCTGGACAGGTACCGCTCTTTGTGCTCCCAGTTTCAAATGCGATCGCAATAAAGTGCAGCCGTCTGTGACAAACAGCTGCTATGCCACTTTTAGAGAACAAGTAGGAAGCTATGTATTGAGATTAAGTCGTGCATAGTCAATATGTGGTTCAGTAAATTTTAACAACACTAATATATAAGGAAAGTAATGAAAGTAACGGGCTTTCCAATAAAACTGATTAGACCTTACAACATCTTAAATATATTTATTGTAAGGGCTTAGACGAAACCTGTACCGAAACATGTACCTCTGTATAATTGTATATATTTGTTTTCTGAAATAAACCAATTATTAAACCATCACAATATCTTGTCCATTGTAAGTAGGATTATTTAACGACTTGTGATACAAATAATACGAGTTAATACTCGACAAGGCGCCAGAGAATATTAGCCTTGAATTATTTTAATGGTCTCAAAGCTTGAAACTAATAAACTTATCCATCCTAAAGTTATAAGATAAGCGGCACTGAAGATCTTCAGAACTCAAAGTGCTGAGGGTTTTAGGGTCAATTATTTGGTAATATTCATAGCGTATTTATAACCGTTATGTCACTAAATAAATTAACTGTAACCTTTATTAAATTACTTGTTTGTTGTTAATCACTTTATAAGTACGAGATACCACTCCGTTCACCGAAATTCACAATTGACCTTGCATTAGATACAGTATGTAGTTATAGTTAAAAAAAATAGCAAAGCGCATGAAAAAATGCTCTAAAATTTCATTATAGGTAATAAGATAACATAGGAGCTATAACAACCTTGGTCGCTAAAAAACTTGTGGTTCTTAATAATCTTAAAAAGGTTACCTTTTAAACGATGTGGTTATTTACACATACATACATACGAGTACAATACGTCGATCTTTTTATCCTTAAATTTCGAGAGAAGAACCATAATAATATCATAATCCTTCGTGGACCGCCCTCACCTCATCGGCTAACCTCGCCTCCCTTAGCTTAAGCGTATGCTGAAGCATTAAGTGACGCATCACATTATAAAAGTGACACGATATAAAGGTGGTAACGTTTACTGCATACTTTAATGATGATTTAATTATATAGATGAATTCTTGTACATTTTAGGAAAAAGCTGTTGTCAAGTTGAGAGCTAAATGTCTAAAATTCAGAGTCAGAGTCTATGAAAATGTACATTATGAAGAGATGGAAATAATAAGTTACTGTTACCATTACAGTTTTTGAAGTTGTTTTAAAGTTCTTTTTAGAATAATCTGGATTATTGGTATTAGAATCACATATACAAAGTTCTCTACGCAGTATTTAAAATAAATAATGTGTCGTTCGAATCGAACTTTGTCTGGATACGCACTACAATGAGCTTCAGAGTAAGACTTACACATAATTATTCCACCTTTCACGTGCTTGCAATGCAACGTTGCAGCGTACACAGTTACATAGATAGCTACGTACCTCCAATAAATTATGTGCTGCGCTGCCTGAAACTGCGTCACCGGCTTTTCAGCATAAGTACGCTTAACCTTATACGGTAGGTACTAAATCTTTTCTGTGCTTCGCTGCGTGAATCGACGTCGTAATCTGTGTCTCAGCATACGCTTAGCTTTATTCAACGCTTTATTAAATCTATAAACCTCGTTTAGAACGATTCCAATATAAAAACAGAGCCTTTTATTACAGAGGGTTCAAGTTCCCAGAGATTTACCAGGCTTTAAAGAGACGGTTCCATTGCGCCAACAATCAAAGGTTGGAATTTAATAAAGCACACATTTTTATGTTTTTAAAATGTGTTGAATCTCTCATAAAAAATATTTCATCTCATTTTCATACCCGGAACCGACGAATTTGTTTCACGCCGTTGGTTTGCAAAGAGTTTGTACTTTATTATTCACAAATAGGCCGGTATAGGTGTTTAGGTACTTACGTTTATCAGAAAACACAATTTTGTGAAACGGATACTGTGGGCGGGTATACTAGTAAATCAAATAAGATTAAAGGACTTTGTCACGATTTACAGGGCCGGAACAAACTTTGAATAAAGATTATGAATACCGAAGATTCGAGCGCCCTCTTCAGTGGTTTGATTTTGTGATATACGAGTACCTACCTCCACCTTATCCTGTCCAGAATTTTAGACTTTATCTGACTTGACGATGTTTAGGATTTTATATTGTTTGTGTGTACATTGATGTACAGTCTTATGAAAAATATTTATTGCAAATGTTTCGTTATAATAAGTTTGTTTGGTATATATCGATAACGCTCTTTATTAATTTATTCATATTTGTAAATAGATTCGACCGGCTGGCCGCAGAGCACCATTGCCTTCGCATCAAACTCCTCGGTGACTGCTACTATTGCGTATCTGGGCTGCCAGAGGCGCGTGACGACCACGCCAAGTGCTGTGTTGAGATGGGATTGGATATGATTGATGCTATTGCGTGAGTTTACATTTTCTTGTTGAGGTTGCCCATATTTTCTTTAAACTAAGAACAAATTTTAGTCCTCAAATCAATAAAATCTTTGCTCCTGACTTTTAGGGGTTCCTCTTAAATCAATGAGCTCGAGGGCAACCCACGCTCCGCTTGCCTACACATGGTGTTCACTCTAATAGTAGCTGGATAAACTTTCTCATAACAGGCTGGTCCGGGAGGTGATGGCGGTGAACGTAAACATGCGCGTGGGTATCCACACCGGGCGCGTGCACTGCGTCGTCCTCGGTCTGCGCAAGTGGCAGTTCGACGTGTGGTCCAATGACGTCACTCTCGCCAACTACATGGAAAGCGGTGGCGTGGCTGGGTAATAATGGATTAGTTTTCTCTGCGATTTCACCCGCGTTAAAAATTGTAACGTAATGCTTGATAGCATAGCAAATAATGAATGAATGTAGCTATCATACACAAAAAGAATTTTTCAAATCCGACTAGTATCTCGTATTATCCGACTAGTAAACGAACTTTTCAGCTTTATATTATTAGTATAGATTTAGTAGTAACAGTTTCTTATAGTATAGAAACCCATAGAACTAACAGAATTAAAAAGAGTGTACCTTTAATACGAGTACATACACGTGTACATATTAGGCAATAGCATATGTCTTCTATCTTTAACTGATACTGTGTTCAGTAATGTAATAGAACATTTTCATATGTACCTATCTACTCGTAATTCAAACAACCTTTGTAATATTAGGCGAGTCCACATCACAAAGGAGACCCTACAATGCCTCGGGGATGATTACAAGGTGGAACCGGGTAATGGTGGGCAGCGCAACGCGTATCTGAAGGACCACAATATCGAAACATACCTCATTGTGCCGGACGATACTAGCCGCGTGGTAAGTACGAGTAGCTATGTACATAGTAGAACAACTTAAACCTAACTTTTTCTATGATAATTTTTTTCAGACGCTGCGTTGTTGCCATTAATGTGCTTCACTCTTTTGTCAATGATATTACGACCGTTATTTTTCGTACGTCTACGTTAGATACCTACCAATCTCTACTTTGGATAACAATACATTTTCCACGCAAGTAATAAAATTACTAATATTCCCTGTTAAGACAAATTCACGTTCAATCCGAAATGTGCGTAGAAAAACATTGAAGATAAAACTTTCCTCTCACAATGAAATAATATAACCCATTTTGGTATTCAAAGTTAATATACGCATTATAATAGATAAATAGACAGATAAATAAAGGCACTCTTTATTGTTTTCACACCACACATAACACACAAACAAAATACACACGATTTCAAGATAATATTTTTTGGGCAAACCATAATACAGTTAGAAAGGTAATTTATATTCATAACATTATGAGAGCAGAAAACTGTATAATAAAGCTTGGTCCCTATATGTTATTTAGCCAAGAATTATGAAGCAAAACGTACATTAAAATTATAGCGATCAAATACCATTATCATTTAATATCATGGATATAACTAAGTTTCAATAAGTTTCTCTATTATCTGGAACTTTGTAAATACCATTTTTGAATCTATGAGTAGTGTTTAATAAAATATTGTATTAATTCCACATATTCTTCTTAGGACAAGAAACCACAACACTCTTTCTCACTGAATGGCAACATATCGAAAGAAATGCGGGTGATGGGTCACGGTTCCCAGCATGGCAAACACTCATC
>DWAV01000426.1:0-20233 GCA_018231305.1 Noctuana lactifera
AAACCCTATCTGTGTTCAAATCCCGTGGGAGAAAAATCAAGGCGCCCTTGCGAAATGGGCAAATGTAAGCCATGTTCTATTTTTACCATGTTCAATTTTATCCCTCAAAATAATGTACTACGATTTCGTAATTGTGTAACTTGTTTTTCTCTCTTAAGCTTCACTTAATCTATCTTGATCACATTTACACATAAATAAAATTGAAGTGTGTGTGTGATTATCAAAATTACTTTCTTTCCTCAAGGATGTACATATTGTACATAGTTATTTATGCGACATTGACACCAGTAATATATTTAAGACCAAGGGGCTTCTATAAGTAGTATTCGAAGAGCAGTAAGAATTCCCTCTCTGGCTCTCTCTAATTCTTCTCAATTTATTAATCACAGAGGTAACTTCCGTTGTCGCTGTTCGGTGGAGGAGCATAGTGGAAACACAAGTTACTGCTAAAAAGGGCAAAAATAAAATTGCTTTATCGCCGATAACCTAGCATTTGCTTTCGCACGATTTTAAAGATTTTCTTAATTGTCACTATATAGGGAGATGTACTAATTGCAGGGTCAAACAGGCTACCCTTGGATTGACGCTATTATGATACAGCTAAGAGACGAAGGCTGGATCCACCATCTGTCGCGCCACGCTGCTGCGTGCTTCCTTACAAGGGGCGACCTGTGGATCTCATGGGAGGAGGGAATGAAGGTAGAGGCTGAGACCTACAAACCAATTTATTCTTATACTATAATTATAAATGGGAAGTTTGGATTTTGTTTATTAAATGTTTGACATCAATCCAGTCAGCGTAATTTTGTAAAACGTTCGTTTATAAAATATTATGAACCAAATTATACAGTCGCATTATTTTTAATACTAAACTCAACCTACCATAAATAATGGTTTGTTTAGTTTCATTACGTTATGTTAGTTTACTTTACGAAAAATAATGCGTTAATTTGTGGTTTGGTTACAGTTTAGAAGTTTTCGAAAGTTTTTTACAATCGTATGTTGAAAAATCCTTTATTTGCAGGTTTTCGACGAGCTTCTTTTGGACGCAGACTGGTCTGTGAACGCAGGCATGTGGATGTGGTTATCGTGCTCGTCGTTCTTCCAGCAATTCTTCCACTGCTACTGCCCCGTACGCTTTGGTCGTAAGACCGATCCCAATGGCGACTTTATCAGGTAAATCCTCGTTCCATGCACACCAAAAATTAATTACTGTTCAACATTTTGCTTGTTAACATTTGTTGTACACTTATAATAATTGGACATGGTTCAACATGAGCACAGTCTATTTCAAGGCAATTTCTATCTATGATTTGAAGGAATATTATTGTGAAGTAATTTCAAATAAATGCTTTGGACTAGCAACTGTCCTATGCAGGACCTCGGATAAACTTAGGTATGGATTAAGTAGGATGCATGTATTGTTCTTATTTGGATTTCAGTGACATTTTACATAAAACTGGCCCTTTTTTGTTTTCTTAATCTTTCTATTTTTTACCATTATGTTTGTGTAATAAGCCTAGTTATTAGAGAACATTTAGAGACTGTTTAACAATGGTATGTTCATTCTTTGCAGAAAATATATTCCTGCTCTAAAAAACATGCCATCGCGATACATCCACGAGCCCTGGATAGCTCCGGACAGCGTGCAGCAATCTGCGGGGTGCATTATCGGCCACGACTACCCAAAGCCGATAGTGGACCACGCTAAGGCTTCCCAAGTCAACCTCGAGCGTATTAAGCATGTGTACGCTAAGCTCGCCAAATTTAAACCACAAGGTAATTAGAATTTAATTCACTTCTCACACTCTATTTACTTATAATATTTATAGATTTTGTACCCCTCGTAAAGCATTCTGCCCAGCACGGACTTTTTTATTTGTGTTGCGTTCTATATTTCCCTGTAATTAAATATTATTCACTTCTCTACCTCTGTTTACTTAGTAATTTTAATAGATTCTGTACCCCTCGTAAAGTATTCTGCCTGGCACGAGTTTTTTTATTTGCGTTTTGTTTTATACTTCAATGCAATTAAATATTTGTTTCATAGGTACACATCTGAATCTGCAAATTATGCCCAGACATATAATGCAATCGTCACCGAGCCCTACGTCTATCATCACCAGCATTAATCAATCTAATTACTTGTGTAGTCAGTCATCTGACATTCCATCCAACCAAAACAGTCATTTTGATGATGTTTTTTTGCGGCCCACTAAAAATGTAAAAGATGCTCTTAAGTCGCCGGCCTTCAAAAAGGTTGTTTTTGTTCAAAAACCTCAAAATGCCCGAGGTTCGTCACAACATACTGCACAACCACGGAAAAACTTCAATTTAAATGGCCAGATTGGTGCTCAATACAAAACGAATAAGGCCATGGGTGGAAGTCGTCGGTCTGATAAGGAAGAAAATTATGATTTTAAAAATCTCGCTATTGATAATCATAATCCGAGATTTTCAACGTCACAAAATGCACTGCAGGGTCAGTCAGGTCATAAAAAAGAAATTTATGAACAGACAGAAAAATTGAATGACTTTCAGCCAGAGATCTCTAAACAACGGATAAAAATTAATGATTACAAATCTGATAAATCGAAATTTAATTTATCTAATTTTCCTGAAAGTGGTGCCCTTGTGGAGCCTGTAGCTTTAAAGAATGATGTCTCCCATAGCTTTTTAGCTCCAGATTCTTTGAGAAACACTCATGTGAAGAAAGGTAAAAGCGAAAGAGGTCATGAGTCTAAGAAAATTTCACACACTAACAAGGAGCGGTCAATTCCGGACTCCATTGATAAAGGAAATTCCAGTAAAGGGGAATAAATGAATATGTATAATAAAATAATTTTTAGCTAAAATGTTTTGTAAAAATAGTTTATTTTAATAAACAATAATACATTTTAATTCTGTCTTATATGTATATTATTGAATCCTACTTTTTATCCAAGGATGCAACAGTTTGCATGTGTAAATATAATGCTTTCGTAGCTTTTCTTGATTTTGCCACAGGTTGTTTTGTAGATTTACGATCTTTACCTTTATTTAGTTCATCCTTTATAGCCGTTAATACAGACACCTGAATGGAATATATACATTTAAAAAAACGGTATGTAATGTTTTTTCTATTAGTTAGAAAAATAGTTGCAATGTAATTTATGACCAAAATTCTACAGCCAAGTGAGGAGCATAATATTCATGATTGCTCTTTTTCTACAAAAACTTTTTTGGGATGTATAGAAAAATATGAAGCATCCCACTAGGTTGAAATAAACTAAAAAAATTTTATCAATAAAAAAATTATATTAATAAAGTATTACATATTTCAGAACTGCAACAAGCGATGATGGAATTAGAAGGAATAAAACACTGCTGTCCAAAGGAGTAACTCAAAAAATGAACGCTCACCGTTTCTGGAACATGGACGTATCTTATATTTCGGGCATGAACAAACAAATTTTCAAAAAAAAATTCGTTTCCTTGTGTATCACAATATACAGCTTTTACAAAGGAAATATTCATAAATCTGTAAAAGATATTTATTATAATATAATGTCAACTACTCATACACAATTAGTTAAGAATGAACGTAGGCAAACTAAAATTTAAGATTTATGTTGTCCTTGCTTACAAAATGTACACCTTAACACCAGATCCCGCTATGCATATATGTACCAAGAGAAATGTCTTGTAGTTTATATACAAATTTCTCTACAAAGTTATTGAATGGTTGTGAAGTAACAGTGAAGGCTGTTGCTATTTCAACTCGGAAAAGGTTGTATCTAACATTATAAAAGGTTGTGTTTCTCCTTGAAGGGTCAGACTTCATTCTTAACACAGTGCTTTGCACTGAAATAATTTATTTAAATATTAGATATACTTTAGGAACATTATTGTAATACCCAATAATTTAACTGCATGTAATTTGATATTCAGTTATTTGTAGCACTGTTTATCTACATGTGTTATTGCTGATTTTATTTTAACTAATATTGCCTATTTAGTGATTATTTGTATTACTTGTTCAATGCAAATAATTGCTTACCCATCTACTGAGGCTATACAGCCACATACAAAGGAATCATTACGGAGATCCACAGTAATATTTTTGTCTTGTAAAGATTTAACTAAACATAATAAAGTGTTGTGATAATAAAACTTTTCTTTTGATGTTCCAATAAACATTTTAATCTGCAATCAATGAGAAACTTTTTAACAACATACTAAATAAAGGCTTTTTAGTCACAGGACAAATAAATGAATATGAAAAAATAACAATGACTCCAATTTTTATACTATAAATGATGTAACTAAAATAGATAAATGTAATACTTATTTAACTATTACTAATCTTTCGTCAGGCTTTGAATTTAGTTCCAACTCTGCTCTAATAACTTGCCATCCATTATCTTTCTTTTCAGCACAAAAATAATACTTTCCTCTGTCATTAGGGCCCACTACTGGAACACAAAACCTGGCTTTGAATTCATTACATGCATTATTCTCTGCATCAGTTATTTTGAATTTTCTATCCTTAATTGGCTCTCCAAGATAATGTACAGCACCAGGGTGGCTTCTTAGTGTTTTCATGGCTAGTTTATAGTGCTCACTAGCTTGTGTTTTCTCAATCAATTTGTTTTTTAAGTAAATACCAGTAGTGGCTACAATAATTCCACCCCATCCAGCAATTTGAACTAAAATTTTAGTAGATACTGGCATTCTATTTTATAATAATAAGTAAGTACTCACAAGAAAATAATTACACGATTCACACACACGATACGTCGCAAAATTTTATTGCTCTGGACACTGGACTTTCTTAAAATAAGCTGGAGAGTGGAGAGTATTACAAGAATGCTACGTGAGACTCCTAGAACTACTATAATGTAGACAAAGTCACTGGCTATGCCACTGTAAATGCAACATTGCTAGGCACTGATTCTTCCGCTGCAATTACACAATTTAATACATTACAAACTGACTGATTGAATTGAATTGAAAATTGGTTTGATTTGATTTGACCACTTTGACTCAGACAAGTGGTGACAACAGACAAGTTGACAACAACTACTTTTGTCTAAATCTAGTCAAAACTCAAACCTATCAATTTCAATGTACTCCAGTATATTATATACCTAGTAGGTAAATGAATATACTGTGAAGTGAAGTCTGTGACTTTTGTTCGTACGTGTAGATGTTGAATTGTTGACTGTTTACCATATTTAAACAAAAATTGCCGTACCTTTATAAAAAGATAATGATTTTCCCCAAAGGTTTATTTTGTTGTTGCATTGGACTAACTATATTATAATCTTTGATTTAGATAATTTAAAGTTATTCTGGATGTTGTGTAGTCTGTGCTCAAGTCACGTTGTTTACTTGTCACTTGTCAGTCTGTCAATGTCACGTCACTGACGTCATAAAAAATATAAATTGTAATTTGTACACTTGAAGGTGTTTTTCGCACTTTCACGACGGAATATTCATATTATTCATTTTAATATGCGTCTATAATTTGTGATTATCATTTTGTATTTGTGTTCATTGTAGTGCACAATGTTTAAGAAGTTCAAAGACAAATTAGCAGAGGAGGTGAAGTCATCACCTCAAAGGCTTCAACAGTTCGCGCAGGCTGCTCAGGTCAATAGAATTGTATGACACGTTACCCTGCTTTTCTACACTCCTTTTCCATTAAGCCGTATATAATTTAATTGCTAAATAAATTTGACATTGAAGTGCATTGAAACGCACGTCTTTCCTTATATTATTTATTAATTATGATTATGTTATATATTATTGTAGGTACATATATATTTGTAAAATTGTCCAAGAACATTGCATGTAGTACTAATAATTATGACGTAAAGTATGTAACTAATTAAATTGAACTTGTATTAAGTATGAAAATTTAGAGGTCACTGGTATGCCTTATCGGTTAATGGTTATTTAATTGTCACATATTTAATAGAAATTAAGTTTTATGGATAATATGTATAGTAAATATTATTGAATTTGCAGGCAGCGGTAACATCAGCATCTAGCAGTATATCTGATATAACAAATAATGATTTGTTCTCAATTGGGGATAGTGGTAAGTAGGTATTTTAAGATAAGATAATGAGAAATTGCTCAACAGTACTGTTATAGTATGACTTACGCTTTTTTTTTGGATGCTTGTTAATTAGAATCATCTGCTCTTGCAAAGCCAAGACAAGTATTTTGTAGAATTATTTTTTTTTTTGTTTATATACCGACAGGTGTACGAAGGTCTATTAAGACCTGTTAAGTATTAACTTAACAGTATTGTAAACTTTTATACAAATAACTCACATGCCTCACATAAACGAATATATTTAAAAAAATAATTTTAAACTCATCAACAGAATAATATTCTAAGCAAGGAGTCTTAAGGATTCAAAAATTAATGTATGTTTTTTGGTTTTTTAAAGACAGTGCAAGCAAAAGTCAGACCTCATCAACAAGTCAACAAAGTACTTTTCGGGATATGTCCCCAGTTTATCAAGGACCAAATCAGCCTGTTTCTGACCTAACAGAAGCAGCAATTATGCAAGAGGTGAATATTTTAATTATTTTTATATATTATCTTTAAAAAATTTATGTGCTTTAATTTTGCCACTTGATTATTAATTTCTTTATATTAATAATTTTTATTTTTAATAATAAGATGATTTGCTATTGGTGGTTTATTCATTTATGAATTAGGAGGTTGAGAATAAGTCTTGTTAACTTAAAGTTGTTAGTAAGGTATGCATACTGCTATTATAAGTTGTGATATTTAAAAACAAAAATAATTATTTTTAACTGACTAAAAAAAAATTAGATTCTTAATACGATTGAATCTATTTTTGTATGTATGTTTACTGAAAATAAATGGTAAATGGGAACCAAATTTGATGATTATTTTTTGTCCTCATATTTAGGTCATACAGATTGGTCTCACTTTTTCATTGCATGCTCATTATTGTCCTTCCAGGAAAGTCAGAGGCAAAGAAGGTTATCAAACAGTTCTTTTGCTAGTGACATATCATTTCGATTGCCTAGCTATGAGAGCCCTTTAATGTACCATTTACAGGTGAGAATAATAATTTTAATTATTTGAATATAATAAAATATAATTGTGTCTAATCTTAACTATGAGAAGAGTTGAGACAGTAGTGATGGTGTACTTCACATGCATTTCGAGAAATGTATTAAATAAAATAATTTTTAATAATATTAAACACGGAAAGATGTAACAACTGTTATAATGCAATCTAAATTAACTTAGTATTGGTTTTTTATTTCAGTCTGACATGGAAGTATCTGCGAGTGAAGCAGAAGATAGGGGTTTTTCTGGTGGCTCTGCAAATCTGGATCGAGTTACTAAAGAACAATTGTATTCAGCATATAGGCGCACTCATGATCGCTGTAAAAAATATAAAACACAATATGTAGATTTAGCCCGCCACTATAAACTTTTAGAAAGAGAAAATGCTAAAGCCAAGGTAAATGGCTTGTATTACAAATGTTTTTTCTTAATTTTAACTGAAGAAACAAGTTTGTACATCATAGAATGTTTTATTGCAGAATGTATTGGTAGAAACACAAGATAAAGCATTGCGCAGAATATCTGAACTGAGGGAGCAATGTTCTTTAGAACAAAGTGCAAAGGTAATTTTATTTTGTAAGTGTAATGATATAAATTACAACAACAAAATTATAAACGTATCTGAATTTTCAGGCACATCTGGAAAGAGCATTACGAATTGAAATTGATGAAAAAAATATGAAAATACACACATTAAATACAAAATTGGATTTGTTGCAAAATGATCCAGAAACAATAAATGATAATGAAGATCATAAAAAAAATCAAATTGGTAATGAAAGTGAGATGCAGTTAATAAATCTCAATGACAATGATCAAAAAGAATCACACGAGTCTTTAATGACAGAAATTTCGCTTTTGACTAATAAACTCGAGAAAATGGAACAGTTGCTTAATAAATACAAAGAATCCCTAAAAATAGCTAAGGAAAAAAATTCTCAAATGACCACTGAAATACAAATTCTATCTACCGATTTACAAGCAAAATCCAAAGAGAATGAAGAACTCAAGGTAGTTTCAGCATCCCTTACTGATTCAAAGAAAAAAATACAAGAGTTAAATGAAATTATTGAAGAGCTTCAGAACAAATGTAATACGTATGAATTTACCGAAAATAAAGAAAAATCAATTCTTGAAATGAATTTAAAGTCTGCTCATGAAGATATAGTAATACTGAAAAGTAAAATTGAAGGGTTGAAAAAAAGGGAGGAAGAATATGCTATTTCACTAGCTGAAAACAAACTAAGCATTCACAAGGAATTAGAAAGTAAAGAAGCTGAGATTAAATCTCTGAAAGATAGTTTAACAGAGTCCCAAAATGAAATTCAATCATTGCATATAGTAATTAATGACTACAAAAACAATATTTCTGCTCTTGAAGCTGAGCGCCTGGTACTTAAAAGCGAAGTAATCGAATTTAGTACAGCAAAAACTAAAATTAGTGACATGGAAACACAGTTAGATGACATAAAACAAAAATGTCAATCCTTAGAAATTTCGAAAACCAAATTAGATGAACAATACAAATGCTTACAACTGCAAATGAAACAGGAGACAGCAGAAAAATTAGCAATGGTTGATAGAATTACATATTTAGAGAACAGAAATGCGCAACTAACTGAAGAAAATACTAAAAAAACTTCTCAAATTCATAATCTGGAGCAGGAGATAGAATCACATTGCCCTGATAAGCATGATGAAATGAAAGAAACTGATTTAAATATCTTGAATGAAGTTTCTGTTTGGAAAGCAAAATACCAAAAGTTAGAGATGGAAATCCAGGACGAAAGAGAGGAATTAATAAAATTGCAATCAGAAATAGAAAAGCTCTTACGAAATCACGAGTTAATACAATCAAAAAATTTGGATTTAATCAATACGAATTCTGAATTAAGAAAAGAAAACACTACATTACAAGTGAAAGTTAAAAACAATGCAAATTTGAAGGAAATGATCACCGACGTGAATGGCAAAATAAAAGACTTGCATTGTGTTATAAATTCAATTTCTAATGATACAAGATCATGTTGTCAGTTTGTCAATAATGAAATATTCACCTCGGCACTGGATAACATTTCAATTTTTAATAAGTTATACGAAAAAGAAATGAATGTAAACAGTGAGAAATACAATGAGCTAAAAATTAATTATGATCTTTTAGAAAAAGAATTGTTAAATATTTCTAATAAATACAAAGTTGCAACGAAAGAATTGCAAATGTTAAAAGATGAAAATAATAACTTTAAATCAAAAATAGAAGAGTACAAATCTGATATTCTTCAAATGGAAGAAAAGTTGAAAGGTGTTTCAAATCAGCATGAAGTATCATTGGAAGTAATTACTCTTTTAAGAGGCGAAATAGAAGATTTAAAAAGTACAATTGACAGTGATACCAAGGTTCATTCAAACAATGAGGATAAATTAAAAACACTAGAAGAAGAAAATCGACAACTACGCGACGAGATGACAGAATCAGAAAATAGAATAAGTTTGTTAAATACCAATGTAAGTAATGAAAAAAATATATATGAGGAAAAAATTAAAAATGTTACATTACAACATCAACTTTCTTTAGAAGAAATTGTTACATTGAAAAAAGAATTAGGCAACTTAAACAATAAAATGGAAAATGAAAAGATACAGCACTTACAAGAAGCTGAAAGCTTTAAAGTTTTAGTAGAAGAAAATTGTAGTTTACGTGACCAACTATCAGAAAAAGAAAATAATATACAGGTATTAAACATAAATGTAAATAAAGAGAAAGATATATGTAGAGAGAAAACGGAAGAAATTGTTAAGTTATCGAATAATTATCAAAATTTGTTAAAAGAGAACGAACAAAAAGAAATCTTGATGAGGAAGTTGCAAGAAAATGTCGAAAGTCTTACACAAGAGAATTTGACATTGAAAAAGTTATCAGAAACAATATCGGCGAATGTAAATAAACTTGAATTAGAAATGAATGAAGTTCGGAGTTCACATGCGGAAATAGAAAAAGAAAAAAATCATCTTAATTCTATAATAGAACAATTAGAAAAAAATCAGACAGATCAGGAACATGTATATACTAGCAGTAATAAAGATTTTATTCAGAGTCAAATTAAAAACAGTGGTGAGATTGTTTTGGCAGAAAAAAACAATCAATCTGATGACAGAGATGGAGTTGGTTCGGAATTGATGGAAGAAAAAATAGACAAACTGCATAATATACAAAGTTGTAACAAATTTAATGAACAGACTTTTAGTGCTTTGCAAAATGAACATGAAGTATTAAGAGAAGAAAATAAACGACTAAAGTCTGATGTAGAAGGACTACAAGTATATTTGGCTAAAATATCCAAGGAAAATAGTGAGTTAAATGACAAGTTAAGAGAGTACATAGCATCTGGTGATCATATACCTGAGAAAAATGAAACATTGTACAAGGACTTAGAAGAATTAAGAGCTGAAATACAAGCTGGAAAAGAGAAAATTGATCATTTGCTAAGAGAAAACACCATACTTGTTGAAGAAAATTTAGAGCTTAAGGATCAGATACAAACTCAGTCTTATAACAACTATCCTGATGGCAAGTCTATAGGCAATAATAATAACACAGACCAGGAATTGCAAAATGTTAAACATAAATATAAAACTTTGTTGGGTGAGAAAATTAAATTAGAAAAGAGGTTGAATGATATTGAACAAATGAATCAATCAGTAGATACTAATATGAACCAATTGCAAATTAATAATGAAAAGCTGAGATTGAGTAATGAAAAGTTAGAAAGGAGATTGGACGAAGCTTTAGTAAGCTTAAGACATTTGCATTCTCTACAGGAAAATACAGAATTAGAATATTTACGAAATATTCTATATGAATACCTCACTGGTTCTGGTACTCATTCTTTGACTTTAGCCAAAGTTTTGGCAGCAGTTGTCAAATTTAGTGATTCGCAAACAGATTTAGTTTTACAAAAAGAGAGAGAGAGACAAGGATTTGTAAGTATTTTATAAAATAGTGATAATAGTTGCATTATTAAAACACATGATTTTAAAATATTTATCTAATAATCAACATTGCAGAGAGATGAATTAAATTTCAGGCCCCCATTAGTCTTTTGCTATGTCTTTAGTATTAAGTTCAATGATAAACAGAAAATAGAAATGAGGGTAAGGTTGTTAATAAAAGATATTTTCTTTTCAGTTGCGACAGATGGGTCTACTATGATGATACATTTCCATAACCTTAAGTATAAATATGAATACACTTGTGAGTAGATTACTACATAAATTTAATCAAAATGATGTTAATATAGTCTGAAATAGGTTCATATTTTGAATCATAATATACCTATTAATAAATTGCATTTGTATTTGTAATATTTGCACATTTATATTGTTAATCTTGAATAAAATTAACTAATTGTAATTTAAAAAAATAGTAATAACAAAAAATATTATGTTTTACCTTATTTAGGAATTAAATTGTTAATAAAACTATGATAAATTATATAATATGTTTTTATTCAGTTTGTTCCACCTGTTCATTGTCACTATTAGATAAGTTGTCCTCATCATCTGATAAGTTGTCTGGGCCATCACAAAAGTTAAACTTATCCACATTTGCTATCAAAGTTTCTATATCTCCTGTAGATACATTCTGGTCACTGTTTTTTAGTTTCCTAATGTATCTGTAAAAAAATTATTTTTTAATTTTAAAGATATTCTTTATAGCTTAGTGTCTAGTATATTATGTTAATTTGTAAAGGCTTTGCATTTAAGCAACTTATTACTGACACATTGGTAGTGTAAATCAATTTAATAATTTGAACATTAGTAAATTGCACCACATCATGTAATCATGTAACTTTTGCATGTTTTTATAAAAAATTAGCTGTGCCATGTGGTTTCACTCGTGTTAAGAATAGTAGTGTAATGCTTGATAGCCTATAACCTTCCTCATGAATGTAGCTATCATATAGAAAAAGAATTTTTCAACTCAGTCCAGTAGTTTCGGAGCCTATTTGTATGTATTGATACAAACAAACAATCAAATCTTTCCTCTTTATAATATATTATTAGTATAAATAGTATAGACAATCATAAATTTATTTGCAGAAGTTTTAAAATTCATAAAATTTCTAAATCCTGCAAATGCAGGACAATATAGGTACACTTTATTTCACTTTTAAAATACAGGTAACATGTGACAGCTACAAATGTTATAGATGAATATTGATTATAGTAAAATAAAAAAATATCCATAATGGATGTAAAAAAAAGTATTTAAATTCAATGTATAAAACCTTACCTAATTATAGTCCTTCGCTTACGTTCTGGTAAGCCTTTAAGTTGTATTTGGATCTCCTGTTCATTTTCATTATTTATTTTATCTTCTTCTGTAGGCTAAAATAATAATGGGCAACAAAGATGAGTTGTGGTTTCATAATAATTGTGTTAAATATCTTCTGAACTTAAAAAGAGTTGATTTAGAATCTTGAGGCAGGTTTGGTCAGTGCCTCCCCATAACCAGAAAACAAGGACCAATCTTGTGAAGTAAGCAAACAATTTTAAAGGATGCTGCTAAATAAATGGTCTGTGGTAGTAAAAATTGTGCATTACTTTGTTAATGAAGTGAAATTACAAAGTTTAATATTTTTAAGAATTCTTTATTGTACTCACATTCTTACTCTCATCGAAAGGTTTCTGACACTTCGCACAAACTGATTTTTCAGTAGCACATTTTGTGCACAGTACATGGTATGCATGTTTAACTGTCTTTTGCTCACAACCCACACACTTGGCCGGGGTAGATAGTGGTTTGTACTTTTTATATTTTATTTTCCATTCTATGATGCCTTTACAGCGATTGCAAACCCCAGACACTTGAAGAGAGTTTAGAAGTTTCGTTTTCTTGCTGGTATCGTGTAAATCATTTTTAAATTTACTTTTGTTTTGATGTTTTTGTGGCCTCGTCCTATTAACATTTCCCTTTGAAAGACTCATTGTATTTTTATTTCTGGAAAAATAAAAACATCCTTATAAAAAGTAGGTATGAATGATGAAATTAGAAGCATGATCACAAAAATGTTGCCCCTACAAATCACAACAGAGGTAGAAACTAACTTTGAACCGAATTGATAAATCCCGCTGCCAAAAAATGTGGTTAAGACCAGTTTCAAGTGACTCCAATTTTATTTGATCGATTAATTTTAGGGTTAGGTTTACGTACGTCAACAAAGTAAATAATAATGGCGAAATTGGCAAACAAAAATCAAATCAAACTACAATCAAAAGTAATTAGTGTCACAGGGCACAGACTACTTAAATGTACTAGGTACGTACTATACACAGTACTGGAGTGTACCAATCCAATAGTCAACAGTATTATATAGTATATATTATATAATATTAAATTAATTATATTATTATAATATACATCACATGTATACTTAGATGTACACAACGTGACAGTAGGATCAAAAATATTAGTGTTGTGAAAAAATAATCGATTATTTAACGCTTAAGCGTCGAGTCGAAAGCTCTCGTGCGAACGTAGACTTGCCTTGGAATTTGGATTTTGGTCAAAGGACGTAATCTCTTGTCTCTTCTTCAGTGTGAGACGTGAGTTATGACTGTGAAGGTGTAGACCTACATTCTATGTAGTCTGTGAACTGATAATTTGATGGTTAATGTCAATATTGTCATGTCATTTAAATTTTGATATTTGATGTATGTACCTACTATAATTACTGATGATAACTGATTCTCGAATCGAAAGTCTTGAATTGAAATGAAACTCGTAGAAACTTGTCAAACAAAAGTTAATATAATATAAAATTGTTTGGTGGTGACTTGCATTGAATAAATTAATCTAATAGGTATTTACATACTAAACAACGGTCCAATTATTTACTAGAATCGAATTAACCTTACATCGAGATTTAACTTCAGTCTAGAAAATCTGTCAATTATATAGATAATTTCTATTAATTCTATTCAATCTAAGTTTCAAAACAATAGTTCTTTTCTTTTGTTTGTTGCTTTAACAGCATCACGATGAATATAAATCAGCGTAATATGATGGGGCCCGATTACTATGGATTCGAAGATTTCCCAGATGACTATGATTTCTCGCAACCCTACTACCGGTACGTTCATATCCATTTTATATTTTGTGATGAGAAAATTATCCTGTATCGTGATATTTCAAATGTATTTATTATGAAAGATGTTTGTAATAACATTTTATTTCTTAGAGTAGGTATTACAATGACATTATCAAGTGACTTCTCCACGTAGGTGTCCCAATGGGCTTGCCATTATAATCTTGCAGTAGGAATTATTGGGTTTAGTGGTTGGGAGAAAGGTTATCTTTCAGTTGTCTCATATAATATCTCCGCTTTTAGATATTTAGTTGGATTTAGAATCCTTTGGCAGGTGCAGAAGGATGGAGTGGACAGGGCAGAGGGTTTGGGGAGGGCCCGTCTTCCCCAATAGGACTCTCATAACAATGTAGTGTACCAGTCACAAGAAAAAGCAAAACATATTTTATGTAAAACTAGTTTCTGATGCTGCAGCTTCACTGGGGTGTTCTAATGAATTTGTACACCAATTTTTTTTATGTAAAAGATAAAATAATGTTAGAAACTGAACTTGTATCTGTCAAATCTGTCCCTACTGCACTTTTATATGGAGATTTTTTAACATAAATTTTCACTTTTCTGTATCATTATTTCAAATTTTTTTCCATATGGACCTTGTCCTGACAATAACAAACACAACAAAAAAAAGAATTAATTAATTTGGTGCAGTCATTCTGCAGCGATGTGCATACAAACATTTCGCCAATTCATTTTTATTAATATAGATAACCTAAAACTGAGTACACTCACTAATATTATTTATATTGTAATGACCATGATGCTATTGAAAAATTACAAGCCCCTCTTCCTTTCACTCAGGTAATACTTAGTTTTCAAGAAAATTATGTAACATCTTAATTGATATCTAGCTAGACAGAAGTGTTGCTAAAATTTTGCTACCAAAATTATCTTTCTTATAATTTTTGTTTTCTCTATTACGAAGAGATTGTTTTAGTGATAAGGTTGTACATTTTTGGGGTATACAATAAGAGGCTTTTGTTGTTGTAAGTTAAATTTATCTACTTTATTTCCATTATATACAAAAATGTATTGTAGGTACAAAAATGCATATGGTGATTATCAGGGTGGCTACGATCGTGGTAACCAGGGACCATCACCATACGGATTTGGGCCTATTCCACCCCCACTGCCTCCATTTCCCATGTTCCCAGACAAGCCAAGGAGAAGAGATTATGGAGGCGAAAACACGAACCATAGACAAAATAGAAATAGAAATATTAAACATTTGATTAGTGAGTACCTTTTTCTACATACTAAATTAAAAGTATTAAATAATATTATAATAATAATAACTGCTTGCAATTTATTTTGCAGGATGTGGCCTTCTAAGGCAGCAACTTATAAAACTTCCGGACGATCTTCTGAATTTGATGCAGCCAATGAACTGTGGACTTTGTGCTCAACAGTTTGAAATACATGATTTATGTAAGTTATAAACATGGTTGTCATCATTTTCTATAATGGTATAATGTATTCTTAGTTCTTAGTTAGTTATAATTATTATTCTTTTATGATTTAATTAATTCCACAACGTAATATATGATTGGTACGTATTTAATGAGCTGAAATTGTTGGTTTGAATACTTTGATTATATTTCTTGGAACTTCCAATTTTATAATTTATTAAATTTATAATAATAAAATTCATAATAACAGTTAGAAAAATGTTTCAGGGCTTAAATCAATGATATCTTTAAATTTGTTTATATGTGATTCTTTGGTTGCAGCTAAAATTCATTACTTGTCAAAAAACCATGCCAAAAATATAAAGAAATGGATGAACCTGCGCTTAGATGCTAAGGGTCCTAAACAGGTGAATTATATTTGGTAATTGATTGCATGTTATAGTGGTATGCTAACTTCAAACTATTGATAATTTGAGAAGGTTCATAATAGTGGTCCAATTTCAAGTCCAAACCAACCAGCACCCCCACTTACGCACGCACAAGATGTCATCAAATGTCATCAATTTTCCCAGTTTGTTTTAAAATTAATATTACTGTTTTAAAATATGTCATATTTAGCCATTCAGACCCCGTGACCAGTATTGTGAGCTTTGTGACGTGGAAATCACATCAAAAGACCATGCTGTGTCTCACTACTCTGGGAAGCCACATCGTTCGTAAGTAATTTTTAAGTAGAGACTTTCTTTGAAAGAAGTATAATCTTTGAAATTTCCGTTATTTTAAGCAAAAACGCAAAACTGTTTTTAATTTTAAACTAAGATTGCCATTGAAAATAATATAATCAAACGCGTAGTGTTGTCACGAGCCTCATATAATACATTGAACCGCTGGCCATCGTTTTTATTAACGATAAATAGCATTGTTAGCAACAGACTTGGCCCTTTACTAATCTGCATTGGGGCCGAGTGTTTGACGGTGCTATTGGGGAATAGGGATCCCCTCTGTGTCCCTCCTCTCCGACCTCTTTTGCCACGCGATTCTAAATCCAACCCGTTATATTATTGCAGGATTGTAGATGGACGTAAGAATTCTCGGAACCCAATATTGCTGCAACCACATATGAAGTCTAGATTGTAAGTTATGTTTATAATGTAACGTGAACCAGGATGCCTATTACGAACTCTTGATGTCATTCTGTTTAGACACGTGACACATATGTTGTGCAATGAGATACACTATGCAAAAAACATTCTCTGAATGGTTTTTGGTTGCCCGATAATTGTCTGGTTTTATAAAATTCATAATACTCATACTGTTTATAGTAACATTAAAGTGCAAGTAAACTATTATTTTTGGTCAAATTGTAATTTTACAGAGAAGTGAATTATGCAATTTTTAGTTCATCCTTTCGTTTAAACGAAATTAAAGATTTAAGTACAGGCTGTATAGTTAGACAATTTTCTGAATCTATACTGACTAGGTACATTGCATCTTTTGCAGAAGAGTCCTCATTAACCGCGAAAAGAAATTCTATAAAACTGTTGATACGGAAGCAGAACATAAAAAAACGAAGCCAGTTCCGTCTTCCGTTCCTCCAGAGCTATTTTGCAGTATATGCCAGGTTTGTGGGTGCTGATTATATTATTGCTTCAAAAATCATCTTAAGTTTTTTTCTATGAAGTTAGAAGTGGGCGGAAGATTAGGTAATCTGAGAGATTACAACACCACTCCAATGTTAGTAAACATAACTCGCGTTACGAAAAAAACCGACTTCAAATTTGTCGCACACATACTTAAATTATGTGTTATATGGTTCACTAAGGGATGCCGTTGTCAGAACTGGACCAAATTACAATAGGACCAAACGGAAAGCATCAGCTTTAAAATTAAAAATCATCCAAATCGGTTCAGCCAGTCAAAAGATGTGAGGTAACAACCATAAAAAAAAATTAAACTGCTCTCTCTTATTAAAATAAAGAGTATAGATATAGATCCATAGATACAGAATTAAACACAGTTGAAGCTTATTTTGTACGTGTTAAAAAACGAACTTTTAATGATTTTATAATAGTGATTTTTTTCTTTATTTCCTAGTCGGTGATGACATGCTCAGAACAAATGACAACTCATTTGAATGGAAAAAAACATCTAAACAAAGAAAAGCAACATATTCTTAGATTGATGACGGGAGAAACACCAGGTAATAGAATTGAGGAAAAATCTTCATTTAAAAATAAGTCTAAATAAAATGACCATAAAACTATATTTTTGTTGTTGTTTCAAAACCAGTTGAACTTGAAGCTTTGAATTAAATTGTTTTATTAGTTTTCTTAAAGTGAAATTTTTTTTCTTTCTATCACGTCATAGGGTTTTATTTTCAGTATTGAATAATCATTAATATAAGAAAATAAAAAACCAGCATTCCTGTGCCAGTCTCAGAGAACTGAGGACTGAATTTTTTTTAATCCATTATAATATGTCGCTAATCCCTGAATGTTGGTTTATAAAATATTTACGTTCTGTGGCTACAATTAATATTATACGGAATAAGTAAAAAAATATGGAATACATAATAAAAAATTATTATTATTGTGTTCGTAGATGGTGCGAATCATCAGACAAAAGAGGGAGATGATGTTGAGGAGAAAGAGGAAGACGAAGACGAGGATGAAGATGATGAGGATGAAGATTACGAAGATGTAGATGGCGAGGAGATAGGAACGCGGGATGGATACAATGACGCCTCGGACGATTGGGCCGCGGATGGAGATGACTGGAAACCATCCGCTGCAGATTATTAATTAGTAAGCCAATTATAATTATATATATTATATAGATATAAGAAGTAGAGTACTTTTAGAGTAGCAGATACTTGGTCATCAACACCTCAAGACAGGCTTTACACCTGTTTTGAATCCAATTTACCAATGAATAACATTGTGTGTTTTAAATTTTATTTCGTGATAATACGGTGTAATTTTCATATATTTACATATTTCATGTCGGAACAAATTTTTAAGTTGGTCTTACTTGTTTAAATATTCATCAACTTTGATGAGAAAAGTAAAAAAGCGATCTGTCAAAGATTTTTAAATTAAATTTACGTAGGTACTTGGAATTTAACATATTCAATTAATCAAAAGGACTTATTAAAATTAATAATGTATTGTCTTGTTTGTTTACAGGGTTGAGTTATGAAAATTTATGCACGTCCATGTTTTCTTCTCAATTTGGCTGTTTCATATTTGCTGCATCTGCAGTAAAAATTATTGTAACTTAGTAAATAACATTATGATTAAGTAAATTTTAAAAATAAATAGTTCTCTATAAGTTCCGAATTTTTATCTACATAGTTACCTATCAAAATATAATTTAGATCTTTAGCAGATTATTGCTTTAAGACGACAAATTAATATATTTTACTCTCACGAACCCTACTTATGTGAGTTACGTTAGGCAGCGTTATATTTGCTAGTAATAAAAACAAAATCAAAGAATCCAGTCAGGTAGTGTAAAGAGCATTATGACCACTCAACATAGAAGCCTTTTAGAAAGAAAGTCAACTCCATGCAACAGGCGAAAAGGCCCCGCGCACGCACAAGCGTGCTTAAGAGGACCTCGGATTACATAGATTTTAGTACGATTTTCACCAATAATTGAAGTAGTTCTCGAGGAAGGTTCAGGTGTTTCGTAACAACTGCATACCAACTAACAATATATTGGTTGGGAGACTAAATGGAAACGATTTCGAAGCCACCATGTCAGTTTTCTGAAATAGTACCTACAGAATGGGAAGATAGCACATAAATTGCACACTCGCTGCTATTACACTTAGTACCTATTGTGTTATGGTACCTACTCAGTAAAGGTGTCATCCTGGTACATAATAATATGTAACATGGTACATATCTACCATCGGTTATTAAGTTACATTAAAGAGTAGATAACTTATTTTGAATTTGCCTCACCACGAGCAAGATCGGCGGCGCCGACGTCGACGTGAGAAACAGCCGTTAGTAAAGCCGAGCCAGAGAGCCAGGGCCAACACTGCTAACAATCCCACCAGCAACACACTTTGTACTTTCGGATCTGCTAAGTTTATCGAACTGCTGTGCTTAAGTTTACCCTTTGCTTTTGTAGCTGATGATTTTTTCACGGCAGAGGAGCTTTTTGCCATTTTAGATGACGAACTCTTCTCAACTATTTGCCCCATGTTGTTTATTATATTATATTACTGCGAATTTGGATTAACGAGTCAAATCATTTTGCTGTGAATGTAATGTGAATTTTATTTGATAAAATACATTTTATGGTCCAATAAAAATAAGATCGTTTTTTTACATAGTTCAAGATTGAAGGTAGAAAATGACTGATGTCTAGTCACTTATGACGTAGTACAAAGTCTATGTAAATCGTTGACAGAATAACGTAAAGGCATAATGATTTTCTTCATACTTTTATCTCAATAGTATTTACTACCCAAAAGGTCTAATATATTTGTACTAAACCTTCGTTGTAATAGATCTACGGAGGAATTTTATATCTATGAAATAATACGCGGATGAACACGAGTCGTA
>DWAV01000427.1:0-20210 GCA_018231305.1 Noctuana lactifera
ATGTTGGCCGATTCTCAGGCCTACTGAATACGCATATAAAATTTGGTAAAAATCGGTCAAGCCGTTTCGGAGGAGTATGGTAACTAACATTGTGACATGGAAATTTTATATATTAGATGTATAGACAGAGACAGAAGATAACATCGACGAAAACATTTAAAGAATCCAGATTAAAGTATTAGTATTAATTCATACCTGATAATACAGAGTTCAAGGTCGCCACTAAGGCTAATAAAATAATAAACTTTAACATCGTACAGTCAAACTGCGGAGTAAGTCCAATCACTCCTGAGTTTCAACAACGAATTCGGCATTCGTAATGTGTATTGATTTTTATATAGAACATTGAAAGAGAAATTTCCCTGCATTTGTGCAAACATAAGAATAGGTGCATAATTTATAACGTAAAGAGTTTTATGCATTTTAGAAATAAAACATTTATTTATTTTTCACTTTGAATAATATGATGACAATTGATTTATCTTCAGTCTTAATTAATATAATTACCTATTGTTATAAATATTGATAGGTATATGTATTGTATTATTGAGTATTGCTTATAAAAACAATAATATTTCCATTTAACGCAATAATTTTGGGGAGTTCTTATAGACATTTTTCTGTACAGGCAATACTTCTGCTGCTGTAATATCATAAAATAGACGGGGAATTACCGACGCAGACTAAAAGTATGTGCGGGGTTCAAATACGGACTTTATTTTATTTTACATTTCTAGGAATTAGGAGGAATATGTACCTTATTTAATTTTAAATCAACAATTACTTAAATCTGTGTTTGTAGATAGGATATTAGCACAATTGATTAGCAGTAATTACTAGGTACTGCTGGGCTTATAAAAGTTGGCTTAATTAAAGATACAACGCACTCTACAGAACGACCATTTATCATAAGACAGCTAACAAAAATATTTACCAATTCGTGCTCACTTTGGTACTTGAAAAATGATTTTAAAGCGTTTAATCAAGATTTCCATGAATTTGTTTGAGCCACTTAAAAAAAGAACAAAATGTTGAGACCATTTGGCACTTGGCATTATAATACTCGTATATTGCGTGACTGGCGTGAATCATGGAAGCAGGCGATAGGGCGACCTTATGTGCGAGCAAATTAGAACTAGAAATTTCCTTATGTTTAATCACCGTTTTATTTTTTACTTGTCTTATTAGGCAAATGGGTTGAGTCTGTTTGTTTAAACAAAGTGCACACAAGTAAATTACGCTTCACGTTCGGGATACACGGATCAGACATCGAAATTCGTCGTTTTATTTTTTGTTTCCCTTGTATTCGAACCCAGCTATCCACCGGAGTGGCAGGTTGAAATGCAATAACTAGGCTATCACTGCTCACTATTATTTTAGCTTACGTAAGTAAAATTATGTTTGCTTGCAATTCTATAGAATTTTGTTATTACCTTTTTTCACGTGAATAAATAAAAATTTCTTTTCTTAAACAACTATAAGAACAACAAAAAAAAATACTTTTGACCGTGAAAAGTTAGTTCATCTTTCAAAATAATGTTTGTTAACAATAAAGTATAAAGTTTGTTCAGTTGTTTAGTTGAACAATAACTTGGACTTTTCAGCTGGGAATTATCAATGAATACCTACCTTTTATGACGTGTATCGTTATGATAATATAATATAATATTCTTATTTATGAAAGCACACTTTGTATAGCTCTCAGTTTCTTATTTAACCGATATAATAAAGCTGTTTGTTTTGTAACTATAGATCGTGGCAGCCATGAGGCACGTACCTACCTAAGTTTAACCAAAATGACAGTCGCCCGCGCATTTACTCGTGCTAGTTTATAAAAATAGTTTTAAATACTTCTTTCATTTTTGTTAATTTTTTTTTAAAGTATTTTTCTAACACGTGCCCTTAAAATACATTTTTAGAAAATCGTATTATAGTGTATTTTCAGGCAATGAAAAACTGCTAAAATATCTCCATAGATATTTTAGAATGAATGATGAAATAATATGTCATGTCAGATAATAAGATGTCAATTCCATTCATACGATTTACGGAAAAAAACCGGTCATCCGGTATTTATGATTAATAGCTGCGCCCCACGGTTTCACCCGCTTTAAGAATTGCAACGTAATGCTGTCATATTCGTTTCCTCTGTGTAAAAATACATGGTCAGATTGATTTTCATGACAATCAGTTGAACGGGGCAGAAGTTGCTACTCTGCAGCGCCACCTGGTGGCGAGTGGCATTAATGAGCATATATACAAACCTTCTCCGTGGAAAAATACATATATACTCGTACCAATTTTCATAATAATCGGTCCAGTAGTTTGTGAGTTCATCGATGACATACAACATACATAGACATTAATTTTTATATAAATATATAGATAGATAGAAGATAGGATGGACGCTTCTAGAACCCTACTATTCCTATTGCTTTCTCGTTAATTACAGCCTCCTATAGATACAATGTCATTGCTTGTTTCGCAAGACTACTTAGGTTGTATCAATTAAAGTTGTATAAAAACAAAACACTTAATGTGGCTTCAGATACTCTAATCAGTTTTAAAATGACGTAAGTATCTACAAGCATTATGATGTATACAGTTTATAAGAGGAAGTAACCTTGCCAACTGACCAGTTCACGTTTATTTGCCAAGATGTTTGGTTTAAGTTTATCTGTAATCTTTGTGGCTAGTATCTGCACATATTCCATTGGAGTGTTAGCAGGTTGGTAAACTACAAGTCAATTAAATTTCATAACAAAAATAGGCTCTATGATAAATAATATCTAATAATTAATAAATTACAGGAATAAAAAAAATGTGATTAAAATAAATGCATTACAAATTGTAACTAAAAACACGTGGAATACCTTTCTGATAAGATTTGAACAAATTAATTTTTGCAGAACCTAAAAGCTTTCAGAATGTTTTAAAAGGCTTCTTCAAAAATTTATTTTACAAATGTATCTATAGGTATAATTAAAGAGAAAAGTTTCTAAGTAAGTTTGTATGTAAGAGGTAAGAAAGACATCTTTAAAAGTTCTTTTCCGAATAAAAACAATATTTAGAATGGTATTTTAGGATTGGACATAGGCTTTAAATATAAATATAAAAAATTTTAAAAAAAACCGTAAATTAAAAAAAACTTCGTGGTAACCGAATTTCTACCGACGCTGTTCTATATGAATGGTTTTTGTAGAAAAGTTGTAAGTGTTGGAGCGTGTTCCCATGAGTCTCTAAATCTAAATCTCTATAATAGCTTAGGTACTTTTTCAGTTTAAAATGGCTACCTAAAGTAGGCATAATTAAAACGACGGGTCACCACTGTTTTCAGGCATCCATTTTCAATTTCTAGACCCAATTTCGATACGCGGAAAAACTCGCGAGCATAGGGCAATATTATTTATTTTAAGAAAATAGTACTAAAATACAAAGGACTGTATATAAAATCTGGTTAACGATGCGATCAATTTGAATTCACTGGCTTTATATAGTTTAGCCTCTAACTTTCTAGAAGAAGAAGTGATTTATCGTTATAGTCAAACACGGGTTTCATTGAACACTGGAAAACCCATTAGCACAGTACAATACAAACAAACATAATTGTCAGTCTTGTAACAATCACGCCATTAAAAGTAAATAACGTATTCATTTAGCATTACGGTAAGTTTTGATTATTAACATCCTAATTATTCTTATACCGGCCTTCCCCGGTTGTGAGGAGAGATCCGTGTCCAGCAGAGGGACATAAAAAGTGTTGAAGGCAATTATACTTATACAAACATACAACGTAATAAAATTATTTTAACCAAAACTGAAAACCGACTTCTAGCTGTAAAGTAGTAATAAATAACCAAATTGTTACATACTTCAATAATTTTTACTTTTTTTTCGGATACTTTTCTGTCTGTATACCTAACGTATGCATAAGGCATAGTCTTTAAAACCATAAAAGTTAGTAGGTATGTTACTGAAACTGGATTTTAGATACTTTTGTAGTTACATATATAATATATGTACATACATATTATACTAGCACACGTATTTGACGTACCGTATTGAAAACAATACATTTATTAATTGTTCGTTTACAAAAAACCATTGTTAAAAAGAATGATAGTACCCATAACTTTGGCAGCTGATTAGTTATAATATAAAACATATTTTTACGTTTTTTGACAGATTCAGATCCAGTAAACACAATACAGGAATCTCAAATAGTTTGCCGCGAGAATGAAATACTTTCTCCTTGTTACAATAATAATTGTGTAAGAAGATACTGTGATGAAGGAGCTCCGAGCGTAGATTGTGAATTTAAAGAATCATGTTATACTGGATGTTCATGTAAAGAAGGATATTTGCGAGCTGAAAACGACACTTGTGTACCGGACAATGTGTGTAGTAAGTATCAAATAAAATAATGCTAAGATGCACTTATGAGGTTAATTCAATACTTTATTATGACGGTCCATCGTTCGAAGGATACTGAGTTTGTGTGTGTGTGTGCGTGTGTGTGTGTGTGTTTGTATGTGTGCGTCACCCACAACACGGAATCATAGTGTAAAGTGTTATTTTACTATTATAATTACAGCTAACCCAATAAAATGTGGAGAGAATGAAGTATTTTCTCACTGTATAAATGGTGGATGTGATCAAAAAAATTGCTCAGAAGTAGGCCGTGCGCTGCTATGTAGAGATTTAGTTGCGGGTGCTTGCAAAAGCGGATGTACTTGCAAATATGATTACCGAAGAGCAGCAAATGGAACTTGTGTGCCAATAAACGAATGTCCTAGTAAGTATTACAATATAATAATTATTATTATAGTTGAAGTTATAGTAGAAGCGTGCCGTGCCATAGCCCCGCTTGCAGTGTGGATCGCAAGCGATCACATTGTTAAGCAACTGTGGCAAATTTCACGCGCGCTTCCGTGCTTCGGAGGGCACGTTAAGCCACAGCCCGGTTGTTATCGATAGATAACAGTCGTTAAACCTGGTCGGAGGACTCGGAGGCCCTTTAGGCGGTTTGACAACGTCCGACACGGGTTGGCCACTAACCCGTATCTCCACCAATCCGTACTGGCAGCGTGGTCGAGTATGCTCCAGGCCTTCCCCGGTTGTGGGGAGAGACCCGTGCCCAGCAGATGGACATAAAAACGGTTGAAGGCATATTATAGTTAAAAATAAATAATGTATAATCAGATTTTTTTTGTTGTTTTTAGAAAGTGAAGTCTGTTCAAACCCCCACGAGTATTATGATCTTTGCCCGCCTACGTGTCCACAGCGATACTGTTCTTTGTATAACGATTCCATTCAGTGCCCACCACAACCACAGCTCGGAGATCCTAATTGTTATCCGAGTTGCCAATGCGAAGAAGGTTACTTCAAAAACTTCAACCAAGACTGCGTCCCTTACGAGGATTGTGGTAAGCCATTTTCTAGTATTTCTGATGAAAATATCAAGCTATTCTTAATAAGTATGCGATCACAATAAACTATGAAAATCATTGATACCTAGATGCATGACGAGAATATTTTTTTACAGCGAAATATTGTACTGGATATAATGAAATGCTCGTTGCATATCCCGAATCTTGCGAACAAGAAACGTGTGATAGTATCAATAATAAAGACACTCCTCTACAAAGTAGTAACAAGACATGTACTAGTGAATGTCAATGTTTCCCTGGTTATGTTCGGGATAAGCGTGGAAATTGTATAAAAAAAGAAGACTGCGGTAAGGTCATTTAATTTTGCTTTTTAACAGATTTTTTATACACTTTAATGCACGTGCACACAGATAAGTAACTAATGCATAAAGTGTGGGACGATTATATTGTTCAATATCATTGTTGACACTATTGTTCAATAATATTTTATGTGTCAATTTGTAATTTCACTACTCTGGTAGCGAAATAAACGGCGATGTCCACTAAAATCCATTATAAAGATTCGTTGACGGGGTCTTCCCCGTTTGACTGTTAGGTTATAATAGCTTGTCATTTTGACATTCAAAATATACGCCACGTTTTCTTTTAGGTAAATGCCAAGGTCCAAATGAATACCTTGGCTGCAGCTCACCTTGTGATAACGTATGTGCTACGCTTGATAAGATGAACCAAACGAATTGCCCGATTAATCCAAGGTGGGGATTCTGTGTGGACATGTGCTACTGCGACGATGGCTATGCTCGTGATTCAAATAATACATGTATACCTATAGCTGAATGTCCAAGTAAGTAAGTAAATAAGTAATTAAGTAAACCTGTACCACACCTCTGACTCTCTACTTATATGTATGCTATCAAATGATTTCTTAATGTCTTAATCTGTTCCATTTTTTTCTCACTATCTCTTCTTTGTATTTGTGTAAGGGCTACTGTTTCATTTTATTCCATCAACTTCGTAATTGTTAAATCTATATCTCTGTTATTTAACTGACCTTTTCTGTTCTATTCTTGTGTCTATCTGTGGAAACTTTTAAATGACATTCATGTATTTATTCTGTATTATTATAATGTATAATAGTTGTAAGTTTTCCAAAAATGAATAAATAAATAAGCATAATAGGGAAATGACTCACTATTTTATATTCATTAAGAATGGGTATAAGTCACTTTTCATGTTTACAGTAGTAACTTTGCTTTTATAAACTAAGCAGGCAGTGGGGCACCTGATCATTGCTTAAGTTCAGGAATTATTAGCTCCTGACGTGGTCGGTAATACAACGACTCTACAAAGTAACAACTATAAGAAAAAATATCCTTCAATCTTGTTTTATTTTTATCCATTTGGTTTTTCCGTGTTGTATCTGGGAACCTTATCCTCAAGTCATTAACATTTTTTTATGGGATTCGACTAAAAATATACTCTATAAGACAAAAAAAGAATCTTAATCGACTTCTAAGTGCAGGAGTTATGGAGTTACACACATACATAGATGCAATGACGGGGGCCTGTCAAGGTTTAAACCCCGACCTACCGAAATAAGCCGGCTTGAGGTGGTGTGTGTTAAAAATAAACTACAAAAAATTATATCAGCAATAAAAACAGAAACTTCGGACCTTCTTCAACGTAGTAAGCTATTATAACGGCAGCGAGCGGCAGATAAATTACGAACCTATTGGGCGGGCTAATCTTTTTTTGTGAAAAATATGAAGGATTTGAATTTTTTCAGACGAGACCTAGCTAGACCGATTTTTCACTAATTTTATCGAAAACGTTATAGCCGATAGGCCATGATCGTTTGATGCATTCGCTGGGTATAGCAATTGTTTTTTTTTGATAAGCATTGTTCGTAATTTGATTTATATTTTTCTTTTTCAGAGAGTTCAGATCAAAAGGACAAGACGGATTGAATATTCTGAAATAAGGAATTCTACGCTAAAAATAGTTAAATATTCATATAGAAATTGAAAAATTGGAAAGCGACAAGTTAAACAGATTAATATAATGATGTAAAAAGTTCATACAATTGTTTTCTTTTTATTTTAATAAACAAAATATTATTGATTTGTTATTTTTATTTCCATTTCAAAACCATAATTCGTAAAGAAATTATTTGAATATTGAATAATACATTCCACTTAATTCTAAATTATATTCTAGTATTCACTTACATTATTTTCTTTTATAGTATGTATAACGCTTAAGCTAAATAAAAGTACTATGTAATCAATATTAAATACTGTCTAAAATAATACTAATTTAAATTTAATCCAATGACACAATAATTAAAACAAAAAGTCCATTAGTTCGATAAATAGTTAGGATGTTTTGATCTTTGATCCATTTATACTTCATTAAACTCATTAAATTAATTGTATTATTATGTATTTATATGAAATATAAAATTCATACCTGCTAGAACATTATTGATAGAATTAACCCAATTAATCACTAAAAATAAAAAGATTAACTTGAACATTGTCAACACTAGGTAGTCATGTACTGTTTATCACAAAGTTTGTACCCTCTTTTATAGTTATCGTGCAGCAGTTTCAGGTTTTACTTCGGTATCTTCAATATTATAGTCGTTAATGAAAAATTACTGAGGTAGGTAGTTGTTTGACGGCGTTATAATAAAATTCGTAATCAATGAATTTAAAAAAATCGTGTTTTGGAACATCCGCCTTTTATTAACATGTTTCACGTATGTCATGTGGGTTTAAAATTATAAAAAACATTGTATTCTAAACAGTAAAACTTTTTTTTGGCCCCGTTCCAACATTTAAAATGCTACCTAGATAATGTGGGAGCGATAATGGGTTACTCGGGATTCCCGCACAAAAACCTTCGATGCCTGTAAGTTTTCTTCTTGAATCGTTCTGTCATTCTGTTTGAGGCTAATATTAGACTAAATTGTGATAAAATAACAATGGAAGGCAACTTTGGAATGTGGTAGAACTCATAACCCACCGTGAAGCGAGTTTTGTAGCAAGTACCTACCTACCTACTTGTGTATGGTTGGGGAGGGTTGCTGCCGGACACACTATATTCAAAGCTCTGATCGTATCGTATCTGTATCGTATGATCTGAGATAGGACTCCTAATTTGAGGTTGAAGGTGGATGTCCATAAGTTGCAGTGAGTGGCCACTTGACATCAGGTGACCTGCATGCTCGTTGGCCAACGAAGCCAACTAGGCTAAAGTCAAGTACTTATAAGTAGGTACATAAACGATAAAAAAAGAGTAATTTTTTTTATTCAGTTTTAGATTTCACGGTCTTAAAAAACTCTGCCTAGCATCGGGAGAAAACCACTAACGAATAACATAATGAAGCAAAGTGTCCGTATGACGTATTTTAAAGATGAATGCATTAGGTATAAAAGAGGAAGTAACCTTACTGATTAATCAGTTGATCTGTATCTACTACGATGTTTGGTTTAAGTTTTTATATCGTCTTTGTGGTTGGTTCAAGTACATATTATAACAATGAGGTGTTAGCAGGTATGGTATGATCTTTATTTTGATTACGGTATTTTTATTCATAAACAAGGAAATCTTGATTTTATTTGTAGACACTTGTAATTGCATCGTCTTTTAAGCTTAAAATCAATTTTAAAATATAAAGATTCACTGAAGAAAAATTATTTTCTAATAGAAAAGGTTTTGTTTTTGGATACAGAGTCAACTGTAACAGAATCACTTTGCGGTGAAGACAGAATATTTTCGTCTTGTTACAACAATAATTGTATACGAAGATATTGCGATCAAGTAGCTCCAAGTCTAGATTGCAAACTACAAGAAGAAAATTGTCAGTCTGGGTGTGTATGTAAAAAGGGCTATTTGCTAGCTAAAAACGATAAATGTGTACCTGAAGATTTAGGTAGTAAGTAGTAAGATATATACTGTATAATAATATATATTTATAAATGTAACGAATGCTACTAATAATTCTGATATCATAATTACAGCTAATCCTATAAAATGTAGAGACGATGAAGTGTTTTCTAATTGTGTTAATGGTGGATGTTCTAAGCTAAATTGCAAAGATGTGGAGTTACCAGAACTCTGTATAGATATTTATGCGGAAGGCTGTGAATCTGGATGTATCTGTAAGGATGATTACTTAAGAACATCAAATGGAACTTGTGTGCCGGTAAAGGATTGCTCAGGTATATAATTATATTATTAACTAGCGACTCGCCCCGGCTTCGTACGGGTGCAATGCTCATACTAAATACACTACAGAAAACTGTGAACGTTTATACATATAAACCTTCCTCTTCAATCACTCTGTCTATTAAAAAAAACCGCATCGAAATCCGTTGCGTAGTTTTAAAGATTTAAGCATACAAAGGGATATAAGGACAGAGAAAGCGACTTTGTTTTATACTATGTAGTGATGAGAATATCGTAAAGTTACTGGCATACTGGCATTAAGGACCTACTTGTACTTATTAAAGTGTGTGTATGTAAATATTTAAGTATCGTAATATGTAACGTAATTTCCTTTACTTTCATAGAAAATGAAGTCTGCCGAGGTCCTCACAAGTATTACGTTCCATGTCGGCCTTCGTGTTCAGCAAGAGTTTGTAATTTTTCCGATAGTTTTACTGCGTGTCCAATTAAAGCGGAGGCTGACGATCATAATTGTTATCCAGGTTGCGAATGTGAAGAAGGATTTTACAAAGATTTAAAACTTGACTGTGTCCCTCTTGAGCATTGCCGTAAGTAATTTTGATTACGATGATCATGCATTTTAATAAAACTAAAAACAACTGCGAAAACTAGCTAACGCCATCTGTTGGTACATGTGTGAACAAAGTCGGTAACTAAAATTGTCATGATATTTAGTTTATAAGCTAACGCCATGTTTGTATAATAATATGCAAGTGAAAGACATAAGGTAGCATAAGCTTTACTATATCGAGAATTAAAATTTAGTATAAAAATAATACCTAAATATAATCTTATACATAGACGTATCCACATAAATCTTACGGCTATATCAAGAATACCGCCAACCACTGTATTATGTAACGGAATATTTTTTTGTTAATTAAGTTTCTACCAACTATTCTTACAGCTAAACATTGCTACGGAAATAATGAAATGTCTGTTTCGTATGTGGACACTTGCGTAGAACAAACATGTGATAATATCAATAACACAAATATTCTTCAACAAAGCACTAATAAAACGTGTAATATTTGCCGGTGTATTCCTGGCTACGTTCGCAATAAGCACGGAGAATGTATAGCTCAAGAAAACTGTGGTAAGCTACTTTTACTAATTCTTTTAATTTTAATATCACTTTTGAAAGTTCGTCCAAACACTTATTAGGTGTTATAATTATTATTGAACATAGCTGAAACTATATCGTCTTTGGGTATAATTTCATAGAGTCTTTCATATAAATTATAAGGACAGGGGACAGCCTTTATATATCCTTCATTAAGTTTCTCTTTTATCCAATTTGTCCTATTGTTTTTTTATCTATATTATATAAAATGCTTTGTTCCGAATGACTGACTGACAGATCAACGCACAGCTTAAACCGCCTGACACACTTAGGTACACCTGAAATTTAGAGGGTGTGTTCTTTGTATGACGTCGGCATCCGCAATCGCGAGCATAAGCTAATAATTCCATACATTTTTTACATTAACGACTTTGACATTATCTTATGCAGGGTTTCGTACATTAATTTTTGACATAGTAACGATACGTTGACTTTTGTTTTAGGTAAATGCCAGGGTCCAAATGAAAATTTCGGATGTAGCTCACCGTGTGACAATGTTTGTGCTACTTTTGATAAGTGGAACCGAAAGAATTGCACTATTCAACCTGATTGGGAATACTGTGTCGACATGTGCTACTGCGACGACGGCTATGCTCGCGATTCAAATAATATATGCATACCTATAGCTGAATGTCCAAGTAAGGATAGTTCAAATAATTATGCAGTGCCATACATTTGCGTTGTTAAATTAACATAATATTATCTACATCAGTCCTACTCGTTAAACATATCTTAAATATGTTTTGAAATCATATAGCGGATTTCACTTTTTATTCATGTACAAAATTCTGTGATAGTTTTGCAATTATTTACCTTTTTATTACTTTTTTGCAGAGACAATTTCCGGTGAAACGTAAGACACCAAAAACAAGACAGGATAAATGAATATTATGTACACTGTCAGTAGTAGAATGAACTACTACAGTGCTTGTATAATGATAAAGAGACAATCGAAACACAGAAATTTTGAGAATTTATTACAATTATACTCGTAATGACTCGGAAACAGGTCGGATTTTTTATTTAGCTATTGCTGTCATCAAAAACATTCCCGCAACCAGAGCGGAATGAGGAAGCTGCAACAATGATGTACAAAAAGAAAACAATTAAAAAAGCTATTAAAAACTGTCGTCCCGATGGAGCTTAAATTTATGATCACAATTTATTACGGTGCACCTGTCTGGTCATTTGTCTAAAAAGTTTACCGCCATGAATATTGTCCACAAGAGCCTTGCTGATTATTTTATTAACCGGTAATTAGTTTTTTAAAATGCTCTTTTAAAGAACTTGGAATATGTAGGTGCTAATTAAGCCTAGGTGGTAAAAATTGTCGAAAAAATCTTAATTAGATGATACGATTTCTACTAAGTTAAATCGTACCGCTAGAATCCACCTTATGTGTGTTACCTAATTATTTCAAAATGTATTTCAATCTTAAGTTCCGTTTATTAGTAGGAACGAGACTATGACTAAAATGCTTGCGTCCGTATTAATCTCTGATGGCTTCCAAATACTTTTGATCTTAATTATATATAATATCATTGCTCACATTGCTTACTACGTACGAACTCAGTGAATACAAGTATATCACCATCCTAGATTTTATCTTATTCATCACAAATAAGACAAAATATTGAGTATAATATAAGCAATAAATATAGTGATAAATGTCACAACATCAGATGTGAAGACGTGCGTATTCCCAGACATTCGGAATTGCTAATCCTGTCTTAGCTTATAAAGATAATGGACTGTCTATATTGGGCAGCGATGCGATATATTAGGTATATCTAAATCCATCTTAAGCTCTAGCTAGAGCTAGACAGTTGCGGCCATTTATTTTGGAACGTACTAGGTACTCTTTATATACTCGTAGTTATAGATACATTCATAACATTGTTGATTTCGTCGACATATCTAAATATATCTATGTCATATAAATATATCTTTCATTCTATACAAACTCACCGCAAAACCGAAGTGTTCATTGCTTTGCTCCAACATGAAGGATGTGCCAATTTCGACCTCAGGAATCAATCAAGGCGCTCATGGCTAACCCTTAATAGGAATCCAGAGTCCAAACATTGATGTCTATTCTCTAACTACTTGGACCAATTTTAGAACCTTGCCTTCAACCGCTTTTATGTATGTCCCACTGCTGGGCACGGGTCTCTTCCATAACCGAGGAAGGCCTGGAGCATACTTCACCACGCTGCTCCAATGCGAATTGGTGGAGAATTTTAGAACAATTCTTTGAAACTATGAAACGTATAAGTATACCCCAGTAGGGTAAATCCAAAAATATTCTTCAAAAAATAGTAAATGCTCTTGATTTTTATATACATTAATCAAATTTCTCTTAGATAATAATCACTCCAAGCTCAATAAAAACTCTTCTAACATTCTTAAGTAGTGAATGCTACCTAAACTTATATCTAGATTTCATGTTTCTTGAATAAAAACACGACAGCTAGGTAGGTACTTTAGATTTACTTGTAGGTCAAATTCAAATTTTTTTCAAATTCAAATTCAAAATTTTTATTCATCATAAGGTACACGTATACACTGGATGAACGTCAAATAACTCGTAGAGTACTTTTAGTAAAACACGTCTTTTAACTATAATGCTCAAGATCAAAGAACAGATAAAATAAATGGAATGGAAAATATTCTGTAGTTTCTTTCAATATAATGAATACTTTTAGGAAAGGTCAAACTTTAAAACACATTTTCAGAACCTTTCACGCTAATGCGATCAGATACGGATTTCGGTCGAAATTCTAAACATAATTTGATTTATTTATACGTTTCCGACAGTTCATTTATTTAATAGTAACAGAAATTATGTTGTAGAACAATGTAGAGCGGTAATGGAAGGCAGCGTTAGTTCGAGACCCGCCTACTTGAATCATTTCGCTCGTATCTGATCAAAGCACGCGCAATTTGAACCAAACTACTACCGCTGCTTTCTAAAAACCCTTTATAAGAGTCACGAAAGCCTTCTTATACATTCTTGCGACTCTTAGGGAAATGACTCCGTGACAACATTGTTGTAATGGTATATTTAATAAGTTAACAAGACCCGGTTGTAGGGAGAGACCCGTGCCCAGCAGTGGGACATAAAAATGTTTGAAGGTAAGCATATTAAAAAACTTTACTTTACTTTATTTAAAAAACTACACTATTAGTTGAAATCGCGTGACGACGTTTCTTGTAAAGGAGTATATTTCGATAGGGACGATGTAGGGTATAAAAGCTTATAACTCATACTATATAGAGTATAATTTACCATCTTAAAAATTATTATTGTAGGTATTGAAACATTCAATGACAACAATCGTCGAGAAAAATAATTGTAAAAGAAAACAGGTTTTTGTATAAACACGTTTAATATATTATCGTCGAGCTCCGCAAATATTATATTTTCGTAAAACAAATCAAAATGTTGTTTAAGAATAAATAAATAAAATAAATAAAAGTTGTTTAAGTATACTTCTACTGAATTTTCTATATTATTTCGTAAACTGGTCATTAATTTCAAGCTCACAATTCTGGCAAACATTAGGATAACAAAAAATATATTTGGTATTCTTTAGATACAATTATAATTATTATTATCCTGTATGTAATAAGAAGTTTGCCCTCCTTCTATAGGACTGCAAGCTTTTGAATAATCAAATTAGTAAAAACAATATATATATCGCCATCGCAATAAATTATGGTTCTTTAAAAATAATATATTTTACTTCTAAAGTCAGTACAAAAAATTTAAAATATACAATAAATATTAATTCATGCGGTAAAAATACTATGGGTTGTAATTATTATAACCTTTGGTTTAATAAGTTTTAATTATGATGCGGCGATAAGCTTTGGTCGACGTGAGCAAAATTTATGCCAGTAAATTCAATGCCCATTTGCATGGAAAGTGAACGAGAGTAGGTACCTACCTCAACTCTTGCCTATAAGTGTAAGTAGCGTTTTGTATGGGACCTAAAATATACCTATAGCAGATTGCCAGTTTCACAAAAAAATTATTAATTAGAAAATACTAAATTAATCACATAATTCGGTAATACCTATCTTGTACTAACTAATGAAAACTATGCATATACCTAATTGTTTAATAATAGTTTTTCAGTAGACAATGGCATAATTACAGCCGTCATGGTTGTAAAATTACAGAATAGGGCCCCTGATATGGGTTTTTTAAATAAAGTTGTTAAAGTTTGTAGCTGTTAACCGTGTAGATAATATGCCAGTAAATTCTCCTCCCATTTGCATGGCAAGTGAGCAAGTGCACGTTTACCGCGTTCTAGAGTCTTAATGGCCGAACTATTTAAATGCCTTACTCCCATATCTTTATTCAATTCGTAACAGAAGCACGCTTCTAAGAGTTATGATTAAAATTTCTGTAACGACTTACCGGATAACTTTGCGTGAGATCGATGTTATCATTTTACATTTACTATTTCCTAAAACCCAATTTTTAAGTACTGAGACTGTAACTGAGAAAGGCCTGGCGCATAATGCACCACGATGTTCCAATGTGGATTAGTGGACATACAGGTTAGTGACACGGGGTCATATATTGTTAAACCAACCAAACGACTGTCAAAACTATCGGATAACAAAAAAATTTAATATCAAAATCTAATTTAACTTCTATAAAATAACTATTAGGCTACATTATGCCTTTTACATTCGCGAAGGAAGACCCGTCCCAAGTTTTAAATGCTTCAAAGAGATCAGATCAATGAGGTTTTGGATTAAAGTGTTCCCCAATCTACCGATAGACTTTGTAGTTTGTTTCGAGAACGAAAACATAATTTATTTATAATCGATTCTGATTCATTCTTCAGACGCCGATATTACACACTACCGCAGGATTAATAAATCATGTCCCCAATTTTTCGAGCGTACAGTACATTGTTGAGTGGTATCTCTATCAACGAATTGGTACCAGTACACCGAGGTACGGGCTTTTAAAAATCAATCACTTAAGTAGCTGGTACTTATTGAACGGGTCCCACAAAGGCCCCGTCGGTACGGATATAACATATTCGTTTATTTCCCTTATATAATAACAATACAATATGACGGATTGTTTACTGTTCCTCATTTGTTTCCTTTTCTGATGAGATTTATAATAAAAATAGTGCTACTATCCGCTTTGTGGGATCGAAACGCAATATATTTTCTACGCAAAAACATATTTTTCTTAAGGATTTAAATTATACTGGATTACACTTATTAAGTAATGCATACCACAGACTATCAAAAAAATAGTAGGTACGTGAAAGTGTCATGTGCATTAGCTTCTACCTCAATAATGAAACTTGTTAGGGAACGATCAAACTAACCAACTTTTCAAGCTCTTTTAGTTTTAGACCGTTATTAAAAGACCCATAGTCTCCCATAGTCTTGAATAATATATTCATCGGTCAATTGCAATAACTTGTTTTATTTAAATAAAATGCGCTGACGTATGCTTATTTTATAATGTGTATTTTATTTATCAATCTATTTTAGGTTTGTGAATTGTTATTTTCAGTATTTCATTAACATTCTAGTGGTGTAGTGCAGTGGGGAAATGCTGGCTCTCTAAGTTCCAAGTTTAGTATGAGCATAGTATTAAAGTACTTTGTGGGCTTTAGTGATTGATACCGACCACTTCTTAGTACAAGCACTGCAAGTTATGGGTACGAACTTTCGAATAGACTGAACTTCCCTGTTAGCTTGCTGATATTTGATAAAAAGTAAATAGCTCAAAATATTTCTGAAAAAAGTTTATATTCATAACGATAATTTCTTTTGTTCTTACTACATTTTTCGAACCCACAACCGTAATACATTTCATAAATAAATAAGCCTTTAGCCTGATTCATAATTAGATGAATTAGATCTCAACAAAGAAACGGAACTAACTTAACCATAATAGGTATCTAATTATTTTCATCTCACTATAATACTTAGGTAACTTATAGGTATGTACTAATTCGGGTCACAGTAGATACATATTATTTTATGAATTGAAATTCACCGTAATAATGTAGGACAGATTAAACTTTTTAAATTAAACACGGAAGACGCGAGATCCTGAAAGGAAATGTAAAATTGAATAAATTTTATTCACGTTGAAATATTACCTACGTACGGAAACTTTCTTATGCCACAGGAATACGACCGAATGTAATAATTATGAAAAACATTGCAATGTTGTGATAGATCATTCTAGGGATTTATGCATATAGAAACTTTTTGCATCACGTGTCACGAAGCAGACATTCATAACTTATAACTGTCCTGTTGAAAAAGCCGCTTTGTAGTCGCATTGTAAAGTTTTGCACAAAAACTGGCGCATGTGAGAAATACGCGCGGATTATTTTTATTTTGGGCGAATAACTTTACAAAAGAGCGCTGAGAATCCATTTGAACATATTTGGAACCGGAACTCCGACAAAGCCGCACCGAACAATCCGTCAAGCCTGATACGAGACATTTTTAATGTGAGGGGCTTTATCAATAACCATAAAAAACATTTTTTATGCAACAAAAACAAAATAATTTAAATAAATGTAACTTATGGGATGTAAACTACGTCTTTTAAATAGTTTTAGTTAGAGAATTTTTAAAGAGTTATTTAATGAATACTTGAATTACTGTGTAGTGTAAAGTAACTATCTTTTTATAGTTGTAATGTTACATTTACATTACGACCGGACACTATATCAATAACAACCAACATGACTTAAGGTTATTGAGGACACATAACTGTTAATATGTCGGGAAATAGACACCGGAGACAAAAAGGGCCTATACCGTTGCATAAAATATCCATTACACCCAAACAATGGCACTTTACGATATCGAATCCATCCTCGCGGGATAAACGAATAGAATTCTCCTCGTGTCTCCGACGAAATTGTTTTTTGATAATCGAGCTCTAAATGCGTTGAGAGAGAATTTCAGGAGCAAATGATGCCTTTTTATAACATTTGAATGGGTCCGTCGAATCAATAAATTATGGGGGAATAGTTCAATTGAACGAAAATGGGCAAATTATATAGATGGGGATATTAGTTAGGTATCCTAAGCATATTGCTATGTGCTGCGTTTTTCTATTACATGCTTCAATAACTGTACCTTCTATCTTCATACTCGTAATATTAAAGTAAGCAGATCTTTTATATAATAGAACAGATACGGTTAATTAAAAAATGGATATACAGGTTTTTCTTAAATGAAGGGTTTTATAAATAAATTAATAAATTTCAGTAGAACGTAAATTTCCAAGTAACCAACGAAAAATAAATTTACATGTCTGTTTTCAATAACATTTTAATTTTCTCTTATTTACTAGAACTTTTTAACTTTTTTAGCACCCGCTTTGTTTTCAGAACCGCAATTTTGTTTTTATATCCTCGAATAAAACATCTGACCACATTTTATCTGTTGAATTCTCTGAAGTTTATTCGCATATAAAAAATAACAAATGCTTAAAATATACCGAGAACGCTAGCCGACAATCCTTAACTACTTGTCACAAGCAAATATTCCTCGGATAAAGATTGTAATGGTTTTTTCTCGTCTGATTTCGCATCCTTTTAGCATGTCGTATATTCTAGGAAAGGAGAGATGTTTCGATAAGATGAGCCTGTTAGTTTCACATTGGTACGGCTTCGCATAAAGCTAAATCTAGTAAATCTACTTCCAGTCGATACGCTTTGAAAGGGTAAACTATAGGGTCATAACTTCTGTGTTCTGTTGCGATATCTCTAGGGATGGGCTACAGACGGATAAATTACATTACAGTCTGTCGATTTGAGAAGCGATAAAAGTTTGAGAAGTGCTTGCGGAAATAATCGTAAAATTTCGGTCTAACCCGGTTTTGATAGGGGCAGTAACTAAATGGATATGTAAGGGTAAGGTTTTATGAACATGAAATGAAGTGAATTGCTCTTATAACCTTTTTCCTTTTGAGGACCTTTTGAGTATTCACGCATGCCTATACAAGCTAACCATTATAATTATAGTCTGCGTGTTTTTGCAGGTTGTAGGCTATTGTTTTTTAGCAAATTAAATGAGTAGTTCTTATATATTATACTTTTTAATAATGAAATGTAGATATAATATTTTTAGATGAAGGTAATTTTTTTAATCATTTAAGTTTTATTTAACCAACAAAAATGTCAAATAAAATGGGGCTTATTGCTAAAAGGCGATTCTGTTAAAGAAATGGAGCAGAACGTGGGGTACAAATGTGTGTAACTTTCCGGAACTGAAAGCCCTTTTTACGACCAATGATAACACCAACATGTTAATATATGACATATACGTAGAGTAACAGTAAAAAGAAGTATATAGAGTATTCAGACAATATTTCTAATATGCCTTTTTTTAAATACTTATACATAATATGAGAAGTAACAAAATGAACGTAACAATAAGTATTATATATGTTACATGTTATTTACATATGCTTCTTTAAAAGTTGATTTCAAAATCCTCTTACCGTCTTCGTAGTAGTTAAAAATACCACGCGTGGTCTAAAATACCCACGAAAACAAAGGACTCATACAAGAGGATTAGTGTCGAATTTGTCGAGTTTGTTTTTATTAGTACAGTTGACACCTAATAAAATTTCGAGACACTAAAAGCTAAGTAATTTCGAAACATAATTTAGAGATAAGTATCAAAACGTGGGATAATAATTTACTACCAACACAGTATAGCTAGCTTTAGTTTAACACGTTTATGTTTTGGTTTATCCGTGGGCGCATTGACAGGGCGGATAATAGATGACTGTCGCGATTGACCGTTGTCTGTTCAGCTGTGGCCTATCTGCAACCTATTGCGACACCTATTTGCGATCATGTTCAAAGTGATAGATTTTGAGAGGACTCTGCACCATACATTGCTTTTCATACTTGAAAAAAAGAAAGTTACGAAGACAATTGTCTTTCCAAAAAATACCAACAATACATATTCAAGAGAAATGTAAATCTACTAAAAGTGTGCTGGAAGTGAAGAATATTTTCAAAGGCAACGAAATGCTGAAACGCTGGCAAATAAATACGCTTATGTTCAAAGAATTGTCTTCACGTTTCTCTCAAATATGATATTGTCACAAACGCAGCTGCTTTTAGTTGCATTGTTCTCGTATTCAATTCCAGATTTATGAAGATGTTACTTCGCCACGTCAAAAGCATTGTAGACCCTGTCAACAAGTTACAGTTAAGTTCTCGAATAACGGCTTACTTTATGTATATTTCTCGTTTTTATAGTACATCGTGACTTAGTCTTGTAAGTAAGTATATGGTAAGCCAAGCGTGCCTGTTGATATCTCCATAGCAAGATTGATCTGGTACAATAAGTAATACGTACGTACTGTTAGGAGATACTGAGTAAGAGTCTTTTTAAAAAAAATACTTTTTAAACGGAAAACAATTTATTCACTTTTT
>DWAV01000428.1:0-20201 GCA_018231305.1 Noctuana lactifera
TTGACGCCTAATAGATGGCATTATTTTTGTACATCTATACGTAACTACATTCTAGTCTAGTTAATTTCCTTAGTGTTCTGTGCAGCATTGCCGATTTGTGGGACTTACCCGAAATTTGTTCTGCGAGGGCAAACGTGGGGAATCCAACATATTTAAGGTTCGATGTATTCAGTACCGATCTGTAAATGTTCGAATGTTATATTATGTTACTGGCATAATGATAGTTTTTATTTTATATAGAGGGATTATTTCTAATCTCAACCCAAGACTCCCTCCGTTCCCCGTTCAAATTGTATTATAGAAATAAACCAGTAGATAATTATGAGTTACAAATCCCAAAAACAAAACATTAAAAAACTACTTAATTTTCTTTTTCCCGAAATTGTGTATTTTCTTTTGCCTTGAATTTAGGGGAATTTTTAACAGAGGTATTGGCAATGCTGCTTTTGTGTGTCTTTCATTATGACGTTTTCATATTAAAGTAGTGCCACCTTCAAGTAATCATCGCAAACATTTATAATTTGAAATATTTACTTACAATTTTAATTTTACAAATTCCTTCAAAACAAAACTTTTCGATATTGCTAGAATCGATTTGAACTCCGCGTTAAGCCTGCTAGCGGCTTTGAAAAACTAACTTAACCACAGAGAACTAAAGTTAACAAAAAAACGTTCCATTTTAAATTTTATAGTACCTAAATACATACTATCTACTTTATTTTTCTAGTAACGGAACGTGCTGTATTTCAGATCAGAAAGACAATACGAATCTGTCAGTCATTCATTTGATCACTTCTCTGGTTTATTTTCGTCGTTTGGTTGTTCAATTTTATACAAGTACTGTTTTATTAGACACTCTAAATTCTTTGTATCCTTGAGCGTGTAAATCCCTTTTCAGAGGATATTTTTCGTCTTCCCATATGTTTTCTCAAAATAAAAAAATTGTCAACATTAAAATTCTTTGTGTTTACATTTATTTTCACACAAACTCTTTATGAGTTTTTACGTTTCTGGGCCAAAGTGAAGAATGCGTAGATGTTAAAATAATGATCCGTACAAAGATAAATTAGTAATTAGAAAGTGTTAGACAGCTAGATTAAATTAATGTTATGCGTCACGAATAATAATGGCTCACTTCAGCAGACGTGATTTTAATCACTACAGCGCATTGAACAACGAACTCACCCCGCCACTGGGAAGAGCTGCGGAGATCGTGAACGCTGCGCCCACGATGATCACTCTGGACCACGAACACGACGACTCCACCAATGTCATCATACACAAAGTTCCCAAAAACAAAGGTAACATACTTTATTCTTCTTCATTTCTTTGTTATTATGGGTAATGCGACTTGTATTTTTAATATGATATTCACGTAAATACCACACAGTTTATGTTTACATTATTTATTATTACTAATTTATATACAGTAAACAGTAGTTTTTATAATTATAATAATATTGAAATCACTATATATCATTAACATTTTCTTACTGATAAAAACAGAAGTTATACCTATTATAAAATGGTAAAAGTATAGGTAGGTATTATGATCTAGCAGAAATGGTTGATAAAATTGTAAATTAGACCTGTATCCATTATGTATTTGTTCAAGGTAATGTTTTCGTTTACATCAGGGTGCCTGAATAATATATCAATCAGCTTCCAAGTATTTTTATGATAAATTATTCCATATGGTGTGATATCAAAGTTGAAACTGAAGTTTCAGGGAGTTTAGTATTTGTTAGTGTTGTTTTAACTAAGATGTATTTGATTGTACTGAAAATAACTAAACATTTTTTTTTAATTATTGCAGAAGGATGGACACATATAGAAGATCTAGATTCCTTTTTTACAAGAATGTATAGATATTATGTTTGTGGAGGATTCTATCCAATGATAATGTCAGATCTATTTTATTTATTGCAATTTATATTTATTGTCTGGTTCTCAACATTCTTGGTGCACTGTGTAGACTATCCAAGATTATTTAGGAATGATCCTAAAGCAAATAGAAGTGAGAAACTTACATTAGATGATGTAATATTTGATACACATACATGTGTCGCCAGGATATCATGGCAATGGTAAGACTTGCTGTTGTATTCAATAGTTTTACTTTAATTTGTCCATTTTATTCATATTGAAATTGCTATATAGGGTTCCCAGTGAGAAACTATTTGACAATTATTATTATTTTAAAATTTTATTATAAATTAGCTAAGAAGTGGTTAGAATATTGTTAGGCAGAAGACAGTTGCACAAGTATGTTTTGTCAGAAAATTACAGCATGTCAGTTAATGTAAAATTTGAAATATTAAAAAATTTTAACCACTTCTCTGATTATCCATATCTCAAAAGGTTGAATAGATTTTGACATGTTCTTTTTGCGCCATTTGCTGAATATGTTCCAGTTCCGGAGTTGATTAGTTTTTAAAATTTTAGAAAATACCAAAAAATCAAATATTTTTTTATGTCTAAGTCACTATTGTACTTATTTGACCCTGTGCAGCGCTAGTAACATTTTTTTTGTAGTCCAATATAATTTAATGTGAATTATGAATATTTCATTTTTGTTAAGATAGCATTACGTTTCTTTCAGGTGGAGTCTTATTGTGTTATGTTCTATTATATGGTTAATGAGATTAGTCATATCAATATATCACCTATATTATGCATATGATACAAAATTATTTTATAATAATGCATTGAGAATTAAGGAGGTAAGTTTATTGAGCAATAAATTCTATTTTATTCTTGTTGACTGTTAGATTTTTTTTCTAAAGTGTATATTTTTTAACTTCTAGAGTGATTTAGCATGGATTAACTGGTCCACAATTCAAGATAGAGTAAGAGAGGCGCAACCAGAACATCATATGTGTGTTCACAAGCAAGAAATCAATGAACTAGATATTTATCATAGAATACTCAGGTCAGAAATTAATTAGGTATATTCTATATGTGTATAGGTATATACATAAATGTTCATTTAAAACTATACTATGAACAAAAGAATTTTCCAGGTGCACTTATTATGTCAAACCAATATACTAAAACATCAGAAAAATGTTCCATATATTATTAGCACAGGTCAAGTTTTGATAATGAATATGTTTCAATAACTTTATTTATTAGAAAATTCGTCAAATACGAGTATAAATATTTCAATTTTAAATAATATATATAAAAAAATATATTTTCAATTTAACGTTGACACAACATTGATGCAAAGATATAAAAAAATCTTACATAGTATATTTTTTGCAGGTTTAATAATTACATGGTTGCAATGGTTAATAAAAACCTGCTTCCTCTACAGATTCATGTGCCGTGTATTGGAGATTTTCATTATTTATCCAAAGGTCTTAAGTGGAATTTAGAGTTTCTGCTTTTTTGTAAGTATTGGTATTTTCCATAAATGTGTCCAATTCAGTATAGATTTATTATCATTATCCTGTTAACTACATGTTATTTAACAATATTGTCTTTTTTATATTCAATTGTTCAAGTACTTGCAAGTTTCACTTTGTGCCTTGCAATTCATTCTTGTACTTTATGTACTACTTACCATTAAATAACATATCACATTCTGTGCAGGCACTTTTTATAATAAAAAGATATTTTATATCTTCAATCTTATATATACAGAATTTAATAGCTTTAATTTAGTAGGTATTAAATATCAAATTGTATATTTTTAATAGCTAGTCCATGGAGTCCATGGGAGAACTGCTGGCAGCTTCGTGAATGCTACAAAGACCACACTAAGAGAATGATGCTGGCCCGACAGTTAGAGAAGCAGATTCTCCTGTTAGGGTTGATCAATCTGTTCCTTGCGCCCCTCATACAGGCTTGGCAGATACTCTATTTCTTCTTCAACTATGCGGAGGTGACTTTTGTATCTTCTCTGTAAATTTGTCATATGTTATACTCTTCAATGAGAGTTTTGTGCAGATTTATTCCGTTAAACTTATTAATTATTATAATTTATTATTAATTAATTACCGAAATAAAAAATGGGTACTAGGTAGATATGACACACTACACAGTATTTGGTTTACTATAACATTATTTACGCTTTGCGGCTGCTACATTACCAGATTTTTTTATTCTAGCTGATAAAGCGTTCGCCGGCATCTCTGGGGCTGCGCACGTGGTCACTGTATGCGCGCGTGACGCTTCGCCATTTCAACGAGTTGGAGCATGAGTTACGTGACCGCCTCAACCGCGCACACAAACCTGCCAACAAGTACCTCGCAAGCTTTTCATCGCCGATTACCACTGTTCTAGCAAAGTAAGTGTCTTACAAACCACCTAATCTTATACTACATGTGTGTGTATATGCCTTGTATACCTATGCATAGCTCGCAATACATCTGACTTGCATGTTTTACAGATGTCATTAAAACGAAAAATATATTATCCTACCTATATTTAATAATTCTATAGATCTGTTAAAATTATTAACTACAGTTAGATTAATAAAACTAGAGTTTTTATTTTTACACCTTTTTATTCTATTTTGTCTTACTGTTTTGTATTTGCTTATAACACAGTGACACATTCACTTCATTATGACTTCTTGACCAATTCGCTCATACCGACAAGGAAAAATTTAATTTTAATGAACATTTTTGGAGTATTTGGCGAAATTATTATTGTATTTTATCTAACACAAAACATAGGTATTACAATTGTGTGGAACATGAACAACAATGTAATTTAAATACGTGATTAGCTTTGCCCTTTATTTTACACGTCAAATGTTTATTTTAAAATCAAAGTAAATAGGTGAAGCCAAGATTTATTACGCAATTTCGTTCATTACTTATTCACTGGTCACTGTTGATTTTTCAATAGGATATTTCTCATTTGGCTGCGTTCCCGATTTAAATAGGTGATTGACGTTAACGAAGACAAAATTGTTTCTTGTATTTCATAAACAGTGGTTAATGTTGTAAATTAATGCTGAAGAGTGCTCTTCAATGGAGCTTTTGAATCATTCAGATTTCCGTTTTTTGGTGAGATATCATAAAATCTGTGCCTCTGTGGTCTGTTTTTGTCTGTTTGTTTGTTGTAGTGCCTGTATCTTTTTCTTAAATAAATGTATGTATATAAATTTCACATTATTTTAATTATGTAATCTATAATATTAAATTTATACCCCAAAGTTCATCTTGTTCATAATCTGAAAAGGAGTAAGTACGACAAAAAGTGGTTAATTTACTTATATTATTTTTTCTTGCAGGAATATTGTATTTTTATCGGCTAGCGTGCTGGGAGTGCTGGTGGCGCTGTCGGTGTACGACGAAGATGTACTGACAGTGGAGCACGTGTTGACTATTATCACCATCTTAGGCTGCTTGCTCGCTGGAGCCAGGTAATTTTCCATAGTTTTAGCTTGTTATATTGACTTTTGTAGAGGTAACTGAAGGACATGCAGGCGGACTGCTTAACGCTTATAACATAATCATTTATATTTACTTCCAACCATAATTGATGTTGAAATTCTGTCGTATAAATCAATGCTTTCCTGCTCTTAATTACTTACTTGAACAATTTATGTGTATTTACACTGGTAGGCTGATATAATTTGGTAGAAAATGTAGTTGTGTCCCAGACAGGACGTAAGCAAAGTTTAATTTAATTCGTTTAAATTAAGCTCACCATCAAATCGCGGGAGGAAGCGGTCAAATTGCCTTAGAATGGTATCTAACATAATATTAAGGCCATCGTTGTAATGTATTACACATACAAGACCATATTCGTTTCAATAACGTTCTTGGTCTTAAAGTAAAAGCTAAACTAGATGCTCCGTTTACATTTTTGCTTAAAATAATAATTTTAAGTGTTTAAAACCGTCGAGTGTTAATTAATGTGATCCAGGGCGCTGATCGGCGAGGAGGAGCGTGTGGGGGGCGGCGCGTGCACGGGCCCGACGCGCGGCGAGGAGCTGTTCGTGCAGGTGCTCGGCCACGTGCACTACCTGCCGGCCGCCTGGCGCACGCGCGCGCACACCCGCGAAGTCGCCGAGCACTTCCAGCAGCTCTTCCAGTTTCGAGCGGTTAATGCACTCTTACTCTTATACATAGATTTTAATTTTTAACATATTTATACGCCCGAATACTTTTTTGTTTCGCAACCCATATTTGTCAAGTGGAAGCAACTGGATACAAATAGTGTATAAATTAAAATACTGGTACTACGTGGCGACACAACAAAATTACATAATATAAAGTTTACTTATGGCATCAACATAATATGTGGACGACATAGGACGATTCCCAGTAGACGACATAGACGACCGAAGCTTAAATGTTTAAATTAGATTTCTATTCTCTGTGTGGGTGCTTGTTAAATTGTGTTAGTGTGTGTCCATGGGACCCACGACACAGGAACGCCTAATGTGAATCTATGAGTGTGGATTTCTACGTGTAGGTGTACATGTTGTTCGAGCTGCTGAGCCCGTTGCTGTGTCCGCTGGTGTTGTTGGTGTCGCTGCGGCCGCGCGCTCTCGACATCGTCGACTTCTACCGGAACTTCACAGTGAGCGTCCTCGGCATCGGCGACGTGTGTTCCTTCGCGCAGGTCCAATATCTAATGCTTGTATCGAATGTGTAGTTTTAAATTTAAGAATCTAATTCGAAATGTTATAATAAATCAATAAAATAAATATTTTGAATTTAGTAAATAAATTATAGAAGCTTACAGTTTACTTGCCTATTGAGTTTAGAAGATTACTGCTATCGGAGGGTTATGGCTAGAAATGTTGCAGGAATAAGTAAGTCGACCACATCAACATTTTATCTTTATAATAATATCAATATGTTATTTCAGTTGGATATCCGGCGTCATGGTCACCCTGATTGGCAGGCGAAAGGGAAATATAGTGAAAAGCTTAAAGGTGGTAAGATTGATGAATATTGAATATATTTTAGTAAAGTAATTAAGATACTTGGACCGAGTGGGCTTGGATGAAAACTAGGACCCACTTGTGGAGTGTAAACACGTGGTCCGAAGGCACTTTGACATCGACATCTTAGAAATTATTGGGAACATTTTGTGAAACCAAAAGACTTCGATATGAAATAAGATGGTCAATAAAATATGGAGAGAACAGTGATTTATCTTGAGCCGAGCTTGAGATAATGATGGCGGTATCCAATTCACAACGAAATTGCTGAAATAATGTAAGTACATTTAATCGACAGACCATACTACCGTATTAACAGTTATTATTATCTTTGAATGCAGGTAACACACAGTACAACCAAGGCGAGGGCGGTAAGACGGAGCTGTCGCTGGTGGCGTTCTCATGCCGACACCCCGGCTGGCAGCCCGCCGAGCCTTCGCAGCGCCACTTCCTGCGCTCGCTGCGACAGTCCATGCACCACGCATTGCCCAATAACAACACCACGGTCTCTATAAACAACTTTATGTCTCTAACTCTTTATATTGTCCACTATTGTGCACTAAGTCTGTCCCCACAGCCAAGCATGGCCTGGAGCATACTCTACCACGCTACGCCAATGCGGGTTAGTGGCCATCTCGTATCGGATGTTGTCGTACCACCCAAAGAGGCTCTAACGACTGTTAATAGTATTAATGTAAAGATCTAAATGTTTCATTATCCGTGAGCAGCTGTGAAGATATTGGATTTTCTTTCTTTCCTATTTATTAAAAATCTTATTTTTATTGATAGGTTGATTGGGTACATTACAATATTCTTAATTACAAAAAAATTAGGTGTCAGGTGACCCGCAAACTTCTGTCAATGTTTTTTAGAAGTTACAATAACACATTTTGTTTTAATATTCCCAAATTATGATTATCGTGTGTGATTTGACTTGTTCTTTATTATAAAATGTAATGTTTATGTTTTTCAGAATAAGACTATGCTTGGTTCGTTTATACAGCAAAGTATATTCGGTACAAACACGCCGCTGCCCGCAGTTTTGTCATACTACCAACAGCATAGACAAACGTACAGGTTGCCTGTAAGTAATGATACTGTGATTATTGTCTTAGATATTGAATTAGTTAAAGAATTCTGTTGCCTTTTATATAAACTAAGAGTAAATTCCAAATTACCATTTTGTTGTCATGCAAATTGTTACGTGATCAATTTTTGCTGATTTATATACAAAATTAATAACTAACCACCTTCAAAACAAGGAGGAGGTTATCAATTCGCCGAGATCTTCTCTTTTTTTACGAAAAAGTCTCATGTGCTCAATAAATAAATGGTCGAATATAAAGTTAATTGGGTTTAACATTTTTGTACACATTGATAACAGGACATGGACGAGACTAGCGACGAGGAAGAGGGCACGTCGGTGTCGCCGGCGCCCTCGCCAGCGCCCCACGACGCTCCGATAGCACAGCTACCGCTCGACGAGTCGCACGACATGTCCGTCAGCACGCTGCATCTGTACGACCTGCATCTATCGCAGGTACACTGTTTTATACCACCCAACAGATGTTATTCTGCCTTTATTAGGTATTATTAAACAAAATACGCCATTATTATTTTAGTATTAAGCGTTTTAAATATTTTTAAATACGCACAATACAACTATTTGCGCAGTGAATAACTTATTTCTATTCAATATTATAAATATAAACGTATCGCCCGAAACATTCGAGTGGTGATATGTTTTTAGGATCATGGACATTTCTTCTTAGTCGTGAGTGGTCTTGGTCATATACTAGTCGATTTATTGCCATTGAGTCGTTGCCGCTCTCCCGATGCTTCTCCAAGGTGGTTTGGTTACAGAATAGTGGACATTTACGGGTAAAAGAAAAATTTCAAACTAGTACCTTCTGTTAGTAACAGCCTGGCAGAGTAAGATCAATCCCAGACTTTCTTATCATTCAAATATTCCTTAATATCATAATAAGCTTTCTGACATAGAGTTTCTTTAAGTATTTTAATAAGGACAATAACGTTGCATCCGTAGGCGCCGCAAAGTTCATCGGGGTGCTGCACTAACAACTGTGAGTCGCGGTCTCGAAGCGACACGCGCTGGGACACCGGCGAGCACACGCCGCTGCTGCATCGACCATAACAGTGGTGCTTCTCGCCGCGCGCACCGCCCGTCTGGCTCTAGCGCGCAGCGAACGGCGACCGCCGACAACTCCTGCTCCGTCTCGTGCTGCCTGCACGCTGTACTGCTCTCCTATATCGGAACAACGCCCACTCACCTCGTATACGGTATCGCGACGCCCCTCAGCCTACACTAGTTCACAGGTGCCTTCTGCCGCCCTGGTACATCGAAGACCGCTCCTTATGTACATGTCATTGTATATTTGGTTGATCACCTTATCAATCCTACAATGCTTGCATGCTATGACGCCATAGTACCTTCGCAGACCGTCAGCGTGTTGCACTGAAATAAATTATTCAAATCTCAATTCTTAAAATTGGTGATCTTGATGGGTGGGTATACATTGTTTTGTGGGAAGCGCAAGATGAAACAGTCTATTGCATTTGACATTATACATGCCTAATAGACAATGAACCAACGTAAAAATCCTAGCTAGGATGCCCTTACTATAAAAATTAGCTTTGTAAACGATTAAACGATTAACCTGAAGCTAATGCATCCGCAAGCATTGTCAACTGCGATCTATGATTGTTTCTTCATCGCCTTTAAATCTGCATTCTTATAACTCAAATGAAAGTAGGATTCGCGTGTGATGGGGAAAATGGATTGGCATAGCGTTAAGAGGTAAGTGAAGTGTGTTGCCCCTACCTGTAGAAGCGTGTACATAATTATGGAGAGTAATATTGACTTTGAATGCACATCCTCTGTGTATGTGTCATTTAGCAACAAAGAGTACAATTTAACGTTAATAAATAGCGCTGTACTGCCTTTAATAAATTTTCTGATAACTAAATTTAGCATTAGGACTTACCATTGTAAGAGTAAACAATAATAAAATAGTTTTTGTAGCTACAAATCTAATGGATTTGTGAAAGTTTAGATAAAGGACGAAAAATTTTATGTTCATCATAAAATCAACAGTATCGTTAAGTTACTTTAAATTTTTACGGAACATAGCTAAGTTATCTTTTTTAAGACGAAAGCCCGTTAAAAGGACATTGTTTTTTTGTATGGCTAACAAGCGAACTATTGTAAATCCACCCACAAATTTGTAAAATTAAACAAGTTACAGCCAGATTAAGGTGATCCCTTAATAGTAACGGATACATGGTCACATCTAATAATATAATAAACATTTACATGACCTACAAATGACAAGTTTTAGTTAAAACATTTGTAAAATAAAAGCCGTCCGTCGAATCTCGTAATAATCTGAGACTACTAGTTGGGCATTCCCCAAAATTACACGTGGGTTACGCTGTTGGTATAAACATATGTATACATACATACTGATGAACCATTTACAATTGTTTTGCTTTAAGCATGTTGTCCAAGAACAGAATGTCCAGAATTGAACAATTTCCTTTTATGTGTGCTATTAACGTTGTGATGGTAGTTAGTTTGTTATCGAGTTGACGCTGAAGTGATTTTACGATACTTTAAATATTATATTCTTGGAATTCGTTATACACTTAAATATATATAATCATATATACAACCGTTCTAAAAATATACGTTTGTTCGTAATTTAACATATAAATATACATTTGTTATGATAACTGAAATAATTAATTAATCTTCAATTAAAAAATATATACATTTCTTGACATGACGTTACAAACAGTTTACAAAGCTCCTTTTAAAGCTTCAAATAATTCAAAATATAAATCTGATACATACCTGTATCCAAATATTTTTCATTAATCGAAGTATGGGTAAAAGACAGCGAAAAAAACAAAAAACTGACCCGAAAATTAGACATTTAAAAAAATCTCTTTAATACATAAACTAATTTTAACAATTTTTCATAATGACATTATTATTAATGCAACATAATATATGATACATTGGATACATTGGGCTTGTTCATATTATTATATATATAATGTATGTATAGTAAAATTAAAATATAATTAACTATATTATAGAGAAAATAGAAATGGTGGCTTCCAAAAAAAAAATGTTAAAGAATATATTTACTTTCGTATCGGTTTACTTCCAGATAGTATATGTTACTTATGTTGTAGCATAGTACGAAAGACATTAAATACTATGTTAAAATTTATATTTAAAGTATACACAAATATTATGTATACATAATTGCACTTAATATGTTGTATACGTGAATAAACGAATGGGGTGACGTAACATTGCATACGCAAATACGGATCTCTCTGTCGTACTCAATCAAATTTATGAGCCTGACAGATCACTACTACGAGTATAATATTGATGATTTTAATTTGAACTCTTATTAGTCGAAGTTAATCAACGTTCATCTTATAATTATTACAAAGTCCTCCGCCGCGGCTGTACGCGTGTCTGTCTGCCTATCTGCCTATTCTGTTTGTCTGTCTGTCTGTGTCGGTCTGTCTGCCTGAATACGATAAACTCAAAAGCTGCCAAATAGGTTTTTGCACGCCTTTCATCATGAAATGGTGTAATTTATATAGAAAGTTTATGTGTGATTTATTAACATAAAAATATATACATTAAAGTCATTAAAGTTTTGTGCAAATTTTATGGACTTACAAAAACAATTTTTAAGGTTTTCAAATTGGGTCTAAACTATGGTTTACTTGCGAAGGTGTTTTTCCTGTCATGGTTTAAATCCTTATTAATATAATATGCCAGCAATAGTTAATCGATACGTTAATGATGTAATCGCCAAGGCGCATTACAAATTATAGATACATTTAGATGCAAGAAGGCAAGCAAAAAGTTACAATATTAGATAACAAGATCAAAGCCTAAAGTTAGGCTGTTATTATACTTGTAATCTTAAAACAGTGTTCAATAAATAATGTTAATGAATTTTATTTATAAAAGTAGGAGACGATAAAAAGTTTATGATGCTTCCCTGGTATTCACATAATGTAATACCTATATGTAAAACTGAAAGTACAAAAAAAAAACATTCACTAATTAATTATAATAAGTCACAATTTTGAAACACATTTACGTGAAAATTATTTTAAATGTTGTGCCTTTATACTTGAAATATTATACAATAACCATTAAGCAATAAAGATAATATATTTTCTATAGAATTCTTAAATTCATAGTCAACTCGATGTCAAACTAATATTCTCTAAGTTACGAAATAAGGCAAATATGAGAAATTCTCTATTAATCATTATAATATTATCTCTACCTCGTACGTAACTGTAGTGATATAAAAAAACGTAAAAATAAAAAAAGAATAACCAAAATTATATGAGTAGTTAGAAATAGGATTGTGTTTAGGGTAAGTAAATAAATGGATGGGAGATGTTACGATTAAAATATGTAAACATTATTATAATAAAAGAATAAGATGTCGGAAATGTCTTACTAGCATCTCTAAGACTGTCTCAATTTATGTATATTGTAGTGGTAGAACATTGAAAAAAGATTTTTATGGCTTTTGACTATCGTGCAATATGTTCACCAGTACGGCAGAGGTTATGGCTGGGTGACCAAATTCGTTTTCATTCAAACATCCATCACGGTTTGAGGTCCACTGCTGAACATAGGCCTCCTGGTCAAGGCACAAAACACAAAACAATGCACCATAATGTATGGTGCATGCAGTTCGCCGAAATAATCGCGCTTCACTCCCGATGAGTACCTACCCATGTTAAAATTTCGGTTGGTTCGATATTCTGCAATATATGAAATACAATCGTTAAGTGCCTCCGAAGCGCATATGAAAAAATGAAATAAAGACACTAGCAACTAGTTATTTTGTAAATTCATTACTTTTTCAGCTTCTCTAAAATTTCGAAACTAAGTATCGACTCGTTATTGTCTTACAATATTTTTCTTTAACTTATAGTCACATTTAGTGTGACAAATAACAGAGCTTGTACAACGAAACCGTAACCTACCTTAAACACATTGGGTTATTAAAAACTTAATAGTTTTGAGGAGAATTCATATCTTTCCATCTATCTGCATCCATCTGGCCAAGTGGCCAAGTAGCAGCGTGGTGGATCTTACGATTATATGTGTAGGGTTTGATTACTGAACAGAGGTGTAAGAAATGTAACAGGTTTGATTGTCATATTTGGTTTTTTTTATTATTATAAACAGCAATTTTTCTTTTTTCGTGGGTTGTTGATCACAAACGGGATGAGTAACATGTGCTTTATTAGTTGCGTCAACTTTTTATAAAAATGCCTAAAAAAATCTCCACAAACCAGTGACGTCTACTTGTTCGTCTTGTCGTTCACGTCTTGTGACGTCTTTCATCAACAAAACGAACGTAAATGTAGTAATAATAATACAACTTTTGACGAGCGTGCAGCTTAAATTCTAGTAGTTCCCAATCTTATCTAAACGTAAATTATGATTGTACATATTACCGGAACTGGAAGATGCACATGACAATCTATTAGGGCTTCCAAACAAATATATTTAACTTCATAGTTATATGTATGTATGTTTGTTTGTATGTATGTATTGTTCGTCTGCGGATATCCTGAAAACTATCAATCGGATCGTGACTTGTATGTATGTAATCAAATCATACATTTAGTGTCAATTCAGTAATTTTAATAAAGCGAATTTAAGCTTTCAATGCGGTGACAGTGATGTAACGTAAAGAATTGTAGTGACTCGAATCGATTATTTGATTTAGGTACAATATTCAAAAATTTTAGTAATTCATAATAAAATTAATCAATTGGTAAGTCAATGTTCCCAACAATTCCTTTATACATTACCGAACATTAAATCTAATCTGTAAGAACTTAGGGAGTTCATATATTTTAATCTGTTGACAACCACTTTCAAAATTAAAATTAAACGAATAACTTAAGTAGAGTTCTAAAATTTAAAGCTAATAAATGTTTAAGATTTTTAATTCTTATCTGAGCCTTAGAAATCAAAAGTTTTTATTGCTAAAAAATATATTATAGTAAATATTATATTTTATTATAGTACAGTAAATATGTATAGTACAGTAAAGTCGTTGAGGTAGCTATTTAATAGGGTTTTTATTAATATCTGCTGCTAATGTTAGATACAATGTACATGAGACAAAGTAAGACTTTAGTTTTCAAAACAAAAGTGCCTACATAAGTACTTATTTACATCCTTATATACGCTCCAAAGTCCTTACACGTAATAGCCACGAGTTTAGGATATTTCCTTACGGTATTCGCTACGGGGTATTCTCAGGCGGCGAACGAAACAAATAAGAGAGCACGTGGCGAAAAAAGCAAGACAGAAATTGTTTTAAAATCATATTTTCTATACAATAATATTTATAGGTATTTTAATGTATCTAAGTTATATAATTAAATTATCTTTTGTAACCTTGTTTATATGTGTGTGTGTGTGTGAAAAAAGTTTTTGCGACCAAGGCTCTAATGTGCATTATATTCTCATAATTAAATTATCTGCAATAAAACATAATTATACAACAATATAAATAAATAATTTAAAATTATTGTTAAAATCTAAACTGTACCTAACTAAGACTTATTTGCAATCAAAATTGATTAAAAAAAACTAGTGCTAAAAGAAACTAGTGTATCACTTCTAATTTTAAAAAATTTCTTACTGGCTTTTCTTATTTTAACTATAAAAACCATCCTTTTGATTGTCAATGACAACATCCTTTTACCATTAATAATTCTTGTCCTCGAACATGTTCGTTTCAAATGATAAAGTTCGATAATTTCATCATTGGCGTAGTTTTTTTTTTGTATCCTTTTGAAGTTCAAACATGTCATTGTGATGAGTGTTCATATTAATTAAGATAGTAGTCAGAGAGGTAGGATCGTGCATGCTAACTGAGTCAGTTATGAATTGATCTATTAAAAAATTACGGAGAGCTCATTTAACGTGTATATTTGATTATTAAAATGTAATCTTTTTATATTTGTGACTTGCTTTGTGACATGCTTGTTTGTATAACATAGCTAGAATACCAGAAATTATTATCTTGCTGTTATCAATATTTAAATATAATCTATTTTTACAAACTTGTACTGTGATTTTGGCCAATTATTGGTAATTTATACATGAGAGACAGCCTTACACACAGATATTACTTATTGGCAATAACTCTGTATAAATCAACTTTACGTGCAGGTTTATAACATACTTTAGTGATGTTATAATAACCGAGCCTAATAGTATGTTTGTGGACCTGTACACAATGTTTTTAAGAAGTGAAATTTAAATGCTGACATATTTTGCGTTGATGAGAAACTTTTAATCGATTTAGTGTCCAGTTGTGACGTGATAAATACATTGTATCTATAGATGTACCTTTTGGCAATAAGTAAAATGACCGCAGATATTTATTAAACTAGATAACAGAGTTATATTTATATATTATATATATATCTATACAACTTTTTTTGTTGACTTTGCAACAATATACTGTATACTTGTCATGTACTAGATGATTGTATCTAACATGCAGTGAAGTTGTAGCCTTAAATAGATGGTAAATAAGTATTGGTATAAACTTAACTACGTAATTCTTAATCAAGTAGTTGGCTCGCGTCGGACTTTTATTTTTACGTTGGCAAATCTACCAGCATCATCACCAGGTCTGCAAGGTTAACCGCCCTATGATGTTTAGGCAACGTCCACGTGGCGTGATACCCCATTCACTTTGGAACAGGGACTTGGATTTGATTTTAATGTTATAAGGACTATTAACATTAAAATTGTATCCAAATGACTGTTGAATAAACTAAGAGACTGGTGAACATTGCGAACTGATCGCCTTTATCAGTGTGAAATGAATAATAGCATTCATTTATACAATGCCTTACGATTGTTTATATCAAATTTGATATAAAAGTTAGACGCATGTCAGCCAAATACTTGTTATAATGTTCATGTCTACGTGCTTTATTAGAAAGATCAATGCTCAGATATCATCAAAATGCTTGAAAATTTTAAAAATTAGCTTTTAAGTGTTATTATAATGTAGGGCATCAGGCAATAAGGGAGTGCTGATCCTCATCTGTGTGTATATTTTAAGTCGGTTAAAGTTTAAAGTATTTTTGTAAATCGTAGAAGTAATTTGATTATAAGTTCGAGCGTTTTCATGGCGGGGCCACGTCTGATTTTTGAGTTTTTTTTATCGCGTTTATTTATTTAGTAAATGCCTTAAATCCATTTTATGTTCTGTAATCTATCGATAACAGTCGGAACCGAAAGGTAGGTTCATTGTAAACTCAAAAATCAGTTGTGATCCTTTAATGGGAACGCACGCTAAGTTCCTGGCGTGTCATTTGATTATTGAAGGTAAGTGGCGGGAAACAGATCATTGTAGATTTTCTGTCAACAGATTTAAAAGCTTTTTCATTACAAAGCAAAGTTAAGAATCCATCACCACTACTTCATTGCCAAGTACTAGGCAAATAGTAAGTAGGTAATAGTTTTTCGTCCCGCCACGAACCATAAAACATCTGATGGAATTGTCAGGCGGTTGCTCAAATAATATGCCGGGCACTTGCAATAAAGAAAAGATAAAAAAAAAAAATTATAAAAAAAGCAATAAGTTAGACTTAAATAGATGGTTTATATTTATATCTTTGTGATAGAATATATTTAAGGCCACCAATAACTTTCACATTAGGTGGCTGGCAGAGTATGGCCCTATACAGTGGCATTACGATAGATGCGAGGTGAATTATTTCATATACTTAAATTATTATTAGCTCTGCCTTGCCGACGTGCTGCTAGCCGCTAATGAGATGGTGTTTTAATACTAATTAAAAATTCGCGCAAACGTAGATATTTATACTATAAATAGCCTTTTAAATAGTACGTCTCGATTATTTATTTACTTGTAGGTCTGTACTTCTAACACTGCTGTAATTTTAGTGTAGACTTATTTTAAAATATTTGCTAACTTTAAAATTAAAGTTTTATTACGAGGTGGAAACGTTATATTACTCTTATCAGTATCGCAACTCAACGTACAGAGTTGAATTACTAGAGGGTGGGGGGGAATTTCGTGTAGCCGTTTCTGATTTACCCCGAAGTTGCGCTTGCGAGAATAATTCTTGTACACGCACGGTGCTTCAGTGTGTGACGTCCCGTGACCTAAACTTCGTTATAAGTTCAAATTCGTTGCAAGTCCTCCATATCAATATGTATATACATATATTGTAAAATGTATGGCGATACATAACAAAATTCATAACAATATCATAACGTACGAACATAATTACAGATTTTCGGTGTCTTGAATAGGTCTTGACGTCTCAAGCTGGTCGGAGACCGCCGATTTCTCGCGCTAAAATATCTGAACTATAAATTTATTTCCTCGTTGCTTTTTAAAGCATTAATGTCGTTTGATTCATATATTGCGAAAAATATAACTTTACGCGTGTCTATGCAGTGACAAAGTTTAGGTTCTTCATTAGTTATATGTATATTTTGAACTTGACAAGTGACGCTTCCACCAAGTATAAATAGGATTGTTTCTCTATTACCATGATAAAGTTTTTAATCTAAATAAATATTTACGGCGCTTGCAATAATAATATAAATTTTTGTCTGCCTATTTGTAAAAGCTTGTTAAATAGAATTGTGTGTATGTAATTACTATAATGTTTTACTATAACTTACTGTTAATGTAATATTCCTTAATAATACTTTGTCATCTTATACTACTGTAACGATATATAAAATGATAAAAAAAAACTCTTTTTAACTTAGTTTAATTACAGCTCAGAATTTATATAATTTAGAGTCTTGCATAATATTTTTTCAACTCTTCCGCATTGCGTAGGCTTATAATATACATTCTCCACCACCACAATTGAAATTTATTGCTTTAATAAATTAAAGCTCACTTAACCTATATTGCAGGTTACAATATTACTGTGATCTATTTGTATCTCTTGTTAAGATGATAGCGTACTCTCGTGTGTTTGTTTCTTTAAAATTGTTGTGCCATGAAGTGGTACAGTCACTTGTGCTAATATATGTTTTGCGGGGACTAGATGTATAACAAAAGAAACTGAGTATTTACATAAGTTTTGAGTATATTTTGGAAATGCAATACTGACCATTGTTTTACTCTATCATTGTAAGTTTTCATATAGATGGATGTCGATTTTTAACGTTCCTTTCTATTGAAGCCTCTAACTGTAACCCCTTGCTTTTGAACACCACAAGGGTTCTTGGAGGCCACGAATAATTATATTATCAATTGAACCTCTAATTTACTTTAAAATGTACCGCTCCGAAAAAAGAGATTTTTGTACAAAATATCTCATAATAATATAGTAATTATACACATGGGTAAACGTTGTTGTCATCGCTGTTTGAACGATCATATCATATTTTAAAATTAGTGTTTCTAAACTAGCTCGTCTTAATATTTAAATATTTTTTTACTCATAAAAGTGACAAGTGACCGGATTTATTTGATTTGATTATGATATGAAACTGAAAATATCATTATGGAATTCTTTCCACGAGAAGACGTGTTCATCTATAGCTACTTTATTAACCAAATTTGTACATATTTAATTCAATTTAATCTATAAGCATATTTAAGTGTATTGTGATATCATTAATTATATTTTGATTATCTATGTGTTTTAAATAGGTTAGCTAACTACTTTAAAATGAATTTCGAGTCCCAAAATTAATAATCATTTTCATACAATGATGGCCAATTTTTGACTTTAATATAAATACTAGTTCTTTTCAAATAATAAGCCTTGTCAATAAAAGCGATTAAAATCTAACGTATTTTTTTTTATTTCGTCATCTTACAAAAATGGAGAGATAAATTATGTCTTTAAGTTAAATGAAAATTAATAATATGTTCAGACTGACAACATGTTATATAACAACTTACAACTATTCACACTTGCGTGCAATAAAATCAACTCCCCTATCCCTTAACATCGCCACAGCCCAATGCCGTGAAGCAATTAACAATAGGAGACTGTGGTCATGTACACTCATGACTATTGGGTGTATGTATATACACCCAATCATCCAAAATAAATTATATGGAAATGTTAATTAAAAAACAATTTGACACAAACATCAACAATATAGTGCGTTATTTATCTGAAAACAATAGTTATTCAAATATTTTTTTGTTAGTTATTTTAAGAGTATTGCTTATTTTTTGTACAAGACTGGCTCTGTGGCCGTACATGATGGCTTAGACTAAAATAGCTAAAAAAATGGTAAAAGGTACATCAATTTTTCGTTAACTGCAACACAACACAAATCAATAAAGGTATGCCTACACCCACATCAAATTTAAAATAGATTCTTTTCTAATATCCTACGTGATTGCGATGCAAATGGATCTCTGCGCTACATAAACAGTACAGTAGTTTAGAAAATATATTACTTAGAAACATGGCAGCCCTGCGTCGCCACTGACACATCCTGGTGATGATCAAAAGCGCGGGAAACGATTCCCACACTGCCTCTTTCTTTCACTGTAAGTGAAGTGTTGGATAAATGATGACTGGCAGAAACCTAACACGCATGTGTGCACTGTCACACATTTATTTACAGGTGTATGATTTCTAAAGCCTACACCAAACTGGCAACAACACCCCACCAAAATTATATCGCAATCGGATATAGATAGAAAAAGCACGTACCTATACGGAAAAAAACAAATATTTGTTTCAATTTGAGTAAATATAATACTCGTATATAATTATGTCAAAATAATTTTCGTCGAAACTGATTCAAATGATGTAACGACTATAAAAAGGTTATTGCATGTGATGAGAATCTGTCACCAGTTTCAAATATCAAAGTGAAGACGAACAAGAACTAGTCGAGCTCAACACCAAGCGGTACGTCCTTGACTTTTACATAAAAGTGGACCAAGCTTCCTCTCGTCATAGGTCGGTATATCTTTATTAATTATTTATTGTTTGCTTCACTGGGAAGTATGTATACCTACTTTAAATCAATTTTTCTTTCTGTTTCACGTTTGTTAATTTATTGGATATAACATTAATTATATACATAGTTAGGCACTGGACCATCATTAGGTACCTACTAAACAAAATTTTTAACATACCTACCTTGTACAATTATGTTGTTACGTCATGCGATCCTATTAACTTTATTATATATATATATATA
>DWAV01000429.1:0-20158 GCA_018231305.1 Noctuana lactifera
ATAGAAAAAGAATTTTTCAAATTGGTCCAGTAGTTTCGGAGCCTATTCAATACAAACAAACAAACAATCAAATCTTTCCTGTTTATAATATTAGTACCTATAGATAAACTTAAACCCGCGACCTCGTCTTTAGAATCACCCCCTTAGGAGGTGAATTTCTAAAAATCGTTTCTTAGTGGTCACTTACATCATGAAAGGAACCCCAGTACCAAATTTCAAGTTGATATATAATTCAGTGACTCAGGTTTGCCTGTCATTTTTTTAAATTAAGATAATAGTGACATTTTAATGATTCATCAAAAAAGTTAAAAGCGAGATGCTTTAGTTACAAATTAAATAAGATCGAATAAAAATATTAAAAATTCGTCAGAAATAGTTTGTTAAATAGCGATGGTTAAATCCGGAATATTATAATGAAGGAATCATTATCACTCATCATAATAGTGACTGTCTGTGTGTCACAAACCAGCTACGTATATATACAAATTGCAAAACAGTCCGGACAAATCTTGAAATGCAATGAACGCTGCAATAAATTTTGTGTCAAAGCAAGAGTAATGCTTTACACATTCTAATCAAGGATATATAAATATCTCGTCCCGGACGCTATGTTGATACGGCAGCCATGATCTACGAGTTTGTTTAAAATCAGCGAAAGATCGATAGCTTTAATTAAATTGAAATTGACTCGTTCTACCCGTTCCTCTCGTTTGTTCCCTTTCGGATCCGAAGACATCTTACGATTCTAACAAACCGCCGTCACACGATCCTATTGTACCACGTCCCTTATCTCGTACAATGACGCTGCTACCGTGTGCATTATGCAACATGAATGTAAGCTACTTTGAATAAAACATCCCATTGTCAATATTATAAATATTATGCTAATGCGATAAAAGAAATTTTTGACTCCGGTCCCGGCGGCCAGGTGTTGCAGCGAAAGGGTTGCTCACGAGATTCAAATGTCTTGCGACCCTATTTTGAATGTGATCATTTATTAAGATTTCGTCCATTGTTTAGTTCGTTATTTCCCATAGATGTGTATGCATGCTTAGTAATTTATGTGAGAACAATGTTAGTGATATATTTTTTTTATATTCTAATGTGTTCACGGTTTTAGGATTTGTATTGTTCGGTAAGACGCTCGGTTCGACGGTCGTAAATTTTTGGATCATCAAAATTTATTACTCGATCGTGTTACTCGGGGTATGTTATTACTTATGTTGTGTTATAAAAGTTACATTAAAGAAATCGATTTGATATTTCTTGATTGTAGCTTCTAGTAGCTACCTATTCTGTCAGTCTTCAAGCATAGGTACGTCAAAGCGTCGGTCACCGTTTGTTATCGACAGATAGCAGTCGTTAAACTTGGTCGGAGGCCCTCTGGGTGGTTTGGCAACATCGGACATGGTTTGGCCACTAATCTTTTAAGATACGTGTCCATCAATCCGCATTAGAGCAGCGTGATGGAGTATGGTCTAGGCCTTCCACAGTTGTGGGGAAGAAAGATAAAATAAATAATGAGTGAAGACTATAAAAATATTTGTGAAGACTAAAATTGGGACTAGTTTAATGCAAAAAACAGTCATGTTACGTATGTACATTATAATAAATTATGCAACATGGTTGCTTTATGCATAACTAGTCCCAAATAGGTCTAACTTAATAAGAATTATCATTTTTGTAATCAAACAAATTAAATCGGAGTAATTTTACATCTGGTTGCCTGTCAAAATGAGCTTGTATTATAAGTTGTTAAATTCGAAATACAAACGTTCAAATTGTTCCGACTTCCGTCCTTCGTGGAACAAAAACGGCTTAACCCCGAAATTACGTAATTATTTCTTTACTGTCATCTCGGTTTTTGATCTGTGTAATTTTTGTACATTTCATTATTGCTCCTGTCACAGCGGTCGATGTGTTTATTATTTAAATTATTGCGTTATTTTTACGAAAACGTAACGTATTTTCTTCGTAATTGGAACCAGTTATTGTGTTTCCGTTAATAAATGTCGTTTGAGTAATTATGGATGTTTTTGAAAAGACATTTGAAATTACTATGAGTACCTATAGGTACGAACTATGAAGTTAATTAAAAACGTAAAGCAGTAAGGTCCACGGTGCAGTGTAAGTAAGACATAAAACGTGAAAATATTTAACAAAGCACAAAAAATGGGCTTTGGCCAGCAGTTATTTCGCTCGGGCCGTAATTGCGTTAAAAAGATAATTCTAGTTAAGCCAATTCTTTAATTGCGATATAATTTTATAGACATTCCTTCGGTGTGCTTAATTGCAAGTAAAAGAAAATTTAAAGACTCCAATTCAGTGCGGCTTGCTTATTGCATACTTTTCTCGACACTTTTTTTTTACTTGCATTGGTCATATTCATGAACGCCCGATATTGTATATATCTATCTACCTATTTGGAGCTGAGGATCCTGAGTTTTGTTCAAGTGTTTGCATAATATTTTCCTTGCCTTCTCATCCTACCTACGGAGATTTAAATAATACTTATTTGTTATTTTAACGTTTATCTTAAGGAAAATCAATAACAAAAAAAAAAATTTATTGTTAATTAATATTTCAAACAATTTACAAGTAATGGGTTGTCCCTTGTTAAGTTTTTTAAAAACTTAACAATATATCTATATCTATTTCAAATTCTATCTGTGGCGTAATGTCTATTTATCTGGCACTAAGAAATTTAAATGAACAGAGATCGATTCTTTCGTAATTACATAACCGTTCAGAAATTGGAACAGTTTTTTTTTTAATTTTTGTGGTGACCGTAAAAATGGCGAATGATCGATAATTGACGTTATTTTCTCCTACTTACATTCAATTCTTAGAAGCTATTATGTAATTACGACTGAGAAGTTACACATTTGCGTATAACTCGTTTTAATAACAACTTATTTTATTTTTATTTTATTCGTAAATGGAGATTGCTCTTGGCAATAAATAAAACTGGTTTTACTAGTTCTATGTTCAAGATAAAAAAATACTTCGGAAAATATGATACGTAGGTAACCTAATATAATTTGTCGCCATATATGGCCATAGATCATAGACCACGCAGAACGTGTCAAAGCATTTGTGATTCGAATTAAAAGATAAAGAATTAATAGCTATCAAATACTTTTTATTAAATCCTTTCATAGAAGTCCAGCCATAAACAATATCATTGATATAAATGAATGGAATAATGAAGTCACGGAGAAACAACTTTTGACAGGAAGTCGAACGACTCTTTAAGGATTATAGACGATACTTACCTATGCATCGAATCGAATGAATTAAACATTTAAAATATAAGTTGAAAATTATGGCAATATTATCACAAATTTATTTGATCTTTTCGATCTTATATGAGTGCCTACATCTATTCGGAATTGTGTGCGTCATCATTGTAATTTGAATAAACATTAAAAAGTTGAATGACTCACGAATTATTAAGCACGAGCAGGTAAGCATTTGCAAATTTTAAAATAAGAATTTTAAACGCATAATTTGAATTACATTTACGCGATTCCACATTTAAATTCGTTCGATGAAACTATTCGAATTGAGAACTTCAAACAGACGTCGCCTTAGTGCTTATTTGTTCAATCAACCATGAGTCAAATTTTACAGGAGGTTTTTTCTTTCGAAAAAATTGTTACGATGCTACAGATAAAATTAAAAACATTTTTCCGGCTTTTTTAAAAATAAAATAGATTTTAAATGTTCTACTAATCGATGTGGAATTAAAGCGCGCATTTTACTGCATCAAAAAGTCATTCTCGGCAAATATGGTAGATTGAACAAATAAGCACTAAGGCGACGACTGTTGTACTCAAACCGTTAATCTTCGAATCCTCACGTTCCAATTAATGGCCGGTAACACACACTTTTACGTACTGACAAAACGTATGTTAATAAGACGGTACACAGATGGCCGAGCACAGCTGTTCAATTCTTATGCAAAGTTCTTCATTGTGCTGTTAGTAATAACCGTGTACATACATACGAACGCCTGTGACGCGTACCTTTGCGGTAGAGTTCAGAGGTGTAAGAAAAAATATCATTCCGTATCGCCGTATTGACATTGTGATAACATGTTTGAACGTTTAATAGTTTGTGATATACATAGATTAAAATATGTGCCTTGAGTTGTTAAAGTTTGGTAAAGATCCAGTCATAACCAATTCCGCTTAAGTAATAAGTAAACTCAAATACACAGAAAATTCTGCTCGACCGTAGTAAATGTATGGAATCGTTATCCATAGCATCCACGGAAACAGATAAATATTTAAATTAATAGAAGCGTTGGTGTTCAAAACTGTATGGTAAAATTTAAAAAAATTATTATAATTAAGAAAGAACGGGTGTTCATTAAGCTCATTTTTAATCTATAATATATCTTAACTAGATGTGCCCCGTGGTTGCAGCCGCGTTAAAAATTTAACGTAATAACTTTTTCTAGAATAAAAGTAGCCTAAATTACTCCTTACTAAGTTACATCAGCTATCTGCAAGTGAAAATCCCGTCAAAATCGGCCTAGCTGTTCCAGAGATTAGCCGGAATAAAAAAAAACGCTAAAATTGTAAAAAAATGTTATTTTGGTATATGTACCGTGTATATGTACATGTACATATGTGGTATACATACATATGCATTAAGTAAAAAGCGGTTATTTTAACCTACCGTGTATACATAGGCACATTTTCATTCAGCGGTTATTTTAATATTACGAGTACAATCCAATTATTTATTTGTATTGATTTCAGACCATACGTACTCATTTCTACGAGTACTATAGGATCTTCTGTTAATGACCGCTGGCACTATTTACAATGTTCAATGTTATTCATCGCAATTCTTCACATTTTTTCTCATTATTTCCCAGCCCCTGGTATAAAATGAAGCGTTTATGATGCCGTCATACATGTGTGATCTCTGAACGCCCCAGTTTCATGCACAAAGAGTTAATTTGTCAGCTTCCTCTATAAAGTTTTATAGGCGATAATTAAGCCAATGTGTGGTCCATATGCAGGAAAATATATCTCTCTTTGTGACGTTTTATCTTTACTTTATGACGTAATTATCCATAGTTTAAATCATTGCAATCCATGTACTCTCACGTCACCTAATATAGGACAGAAGTCCTAAGGTCATATGTCGAGGCTTTGCCACTCATGAGGACTGAGATTATAAATAAATAAATAAATAACGCTTCACACTCACAGCCCCACATCAGGATTCCCTGTGTCGTGGGTGCCATGGACACACACAAAGACTAACATGAACCTTTAAATGTTAAAATTACAAAGGAATGCGTCACAAACTGGCCGCTACAACCTGCTTCTAAATTCAAACGCAAAATGGACCTTCAAAAAAGAAAAAAGCCGTATCTCGATTAAGGCGGACCATTAATTACCGCTTCAGTTATTAATTTTTACCCGATATCGATATTCGATACTCCGCATTTTATAACTCGATATATCGTATCGATTGAATTACGCATCAATTGAATTATGGGGTCGTTAAACAAAATTGAAACATGAATCATTTCGTATTGAATGTTCTTAATAAAATTGCATCTATTAAATAATAGCTAAGCACTTGTTCAATCAAATATGGCTTTGTAATTGACCAATTACTCCTACAGTTACATCTTATCCTTAATGTTGATAATAGTTATTACTGACCACTAGAAAAAGTTATAGAGAAAAATTTCTATCTGATTGTGTGATTAATTCGTTAATGAGATGTAAAGATTCCATTCGTCGTGCAGTAGGTAATTATGTTTAATATACACCTAAATGTATCTAACAGATTGCAGAGTATCGATAACAGAGTATCGATTCTCAACTTAATATCGATACATTTTCATGCAATATTATATTATATTATTTATTATTCTATGATAAAACGACTAATACTTTTGCTTACTTTTTAAATTTTTACCATTCTAAAAAAATGTATTTTTATTTCGTCTACCATGCCAAAAGAATATTTTTATGTCGGTCTTTTTTTAGTGTTCATTTTAAATAATTTACATATTTTAGATCAGTATTATATTTTATGCTCACAGCATTATAAATAATGAGATTTATAAACGGGAATGGCAAAACAAATTTGCCAACAATGTAACGTTGGTGATTTGTAAAGGAAAATCGCAGTATCCGAATTATCGGTTGTCATCGCAGTCGGGTTAAGTGCTTAATTCACCTTTTGCATTCAAAATAAAATAAATAAGAGAGTGGTAGTCACGCCATATCGGGAACCCTCAGCGATCCATCAGAGCGCGGGCTGTGCGGGCGTGGCGACGGAACGCGGACTAATCGCTCCCCCGCTGTCCGCTGATAGATGCGACGCCATCTTGAATTTCCTTTTTTAATTTCTTTTTTCTTTTTCACTCGCTGCGCAAACGCAACGGACGGAGGCTAATTAAGCCGCCTTGTTCGAGTTGACGGATTGTAAGTAGAGATTATTTAGATCAGTTTTGTGTGAATTGTGAATGATTGGTTCTGTTGTAGTGTATGTAAACGAGAGGTTTTGTTATTGTAATATAGTTTTTCTGCTGTGATAGATTGTTAATTTTTTCGTTCTGTTATTTACAATCTTGTTACAAACTTGTTTAGCATCAAATTTTAATATTAACAGCACAGTGAGTCACTTAATCACAACCATATCCATGAGACTGTATCTATGTATGGTATGCGTTAAGTGCGGTAAATATACCTACCTATTGTAAATGCGTCCATAATGGAAAATATTTATTTTATGCTTAAGTACTTGGATGTTATGTATTGATTTATTCAATTCAACACACACGTTTACTAATTAAAATACGGTTTTACAGCGTTCAATAGGTAAGGATAATAATAATATAATAAATAACACTGTGAATATTGGCATAAAGCTGGGTTGATATGAGCAGTTACCGTAATAGAATTAAACAATGGATTATACCTATGAAAATGTTAATACATAATTAATCTCCAAAAAAATTGCATTCTATTACTCCAAAGAATGCTTATGAAGTTATTTGATTTTTTAAACTTTGAAGAAGAATGATAATAAGATGTATAAATAGTAAATCACTACATTCACTACATAACTACATAGTATAAAACAAAGTCGCTTTCTCTGTCCCTGTGCGAAGCCGGAGTGGGTCGCTAGTACACAATAAAGTTAGAAATAGTAAAGGAGATTTAAAATAAAATTGAGGTTAATTTAAACTTTTCCATTTAAATACTTATTAAAATATGTAATATGGATTTTGAATTATTAAAAATACTGTTTTATTGATTTATAATCGAAGGAAAATTTGTGTTTACCCGTAAGTGCTGCTGTATTTATATAAACTGTAACAGGTATTTATTTAAAGCAATAATTAACCTCATTGTGCCTATCTTCCACGTAATAACTGTAGCTGGCAGCGTAAACAGAGTCACAAAAAGCGCAATTTTATTGCGGGACAGTCGCCCCGAAAAGTTTTTAATTAAAATATCCGACGAAATGAGCTTAATTAAGAAAGGCTCTCACACGCCAGATTTCTGTTTGTCGGAAATACAAATTCTGAACATAAATTCGAAATTCCGACCCAACCTGTCGTTAAGAGGACATTTGGTGAGCGTTCTTTATTCTTTACCCTTTTTTGTTCCACGTTTTGAGGCAAAAAATGTAAATAATACGAGCTTTGGAAACGTTGAGATACGAGTGAGGTAAGGTTTAGGGTACACCGGGTTGGTTTTTATTTAGTAGGTATGCGTTTTTAGTAGGTTCTTGACTAACTGTCATTATTTTCTGCAAGTAATGTTGTTAGATGCTTGTGCGTTACGTACTTATACATCTTTATATTATTAATTATTATTCTTTATATTAAAATTAATAAAAAAGGAAATATTTTTTCAATGAAATTTAATGTCCCTATTTATTTGTGTTTAAAACAGTTACCTTTTTTATTAATTGCTTGCGTAATATTGTTATACATTAAAAAAAATTATAAACATTACAAACCTAGTGTACTTCCAACTTTATTCGTACGTTCAACTGACGGGACCACTCCAGTTGAGGTGAAGTGCAGGTATCGACCATCTTTTTACTTTTTTAGCTGCACTCAAAAATAGGTTATAACCTATTTATTTTACCTTTGAAATTTAGGAGAGGTTGAACTTTAATTCGATCGCATGACGCTGAGAAGGGTTACTTTATAATACCCTATACAACGTGTTATTCGATATTCAAATAAAAAAAAGAGTAGATTGGTAAGATTTGGGTGTAAATTAAGATTTTAAGGTTAGCCGGATTCTAACGTTGAATACCTACCAAGAAAGGCACATACCTATGACATAACTGTCAAGTGTAAAATATGTGATTGTCTCTTGATGCTGAATCCATACTAATATTATAAATGCAAATGTAACTCTGTCTTTTTGTCTGTCTGTGACGTCATCACGGCCAAAGCGCTGAACCGATTGTGATGACATTGCATATAGAGCTATTTGAGGGTCTTGGGATGAACAAAGTCTACTTTTCCCCTATTTTTTTCCAGGTTTTTCCCATTTTTCATTTCTCTTTAGACCCGAATTGAAGTAAACGCGGACAATCGCGGGCGTAGACTAGTATTAAAATATATGAGATGGATATAATAGCAGCATTAACAGTAGAAATAACGTCAGTAACAAGAAAAGCAATTGCCATCCGAGATCAAAGCCTACGCTGCTGCAATCAGGGACACGGTTAATTCGATTAGTTTTTGTCACATACTCATATATACGATGATATATTTTAAATTATACACCATTTATACCTTGGCTATTTATTTCTTTGTGACTGATTCATAGAAATATACTTCTTATGTCGTAATTATTTAAGGTTGTTTTTCTTAGGAAATTGCAGCCGTGCGATGATTCAAAGAAATTCATGTGAATGGGTCTACCTGCTATGAGTTGATATGTGGATCATTTCATGCAACAAGTGGCCATGAGCTTACTTATTTATTTATGACATCGTAACAATTACGTTCAACACTTGTTTCTCTAAAATATCTCTATCTGAAAACAGCTGTCGTGAGTTAAATTCAAAGAAGCATTTTTTCTATTAAAAATATTTATAAAAATTTAAAAAAAGAAGAAAAAAAATAATATAAAATTTTTTTATCAAAAAAATAATAAGTCACGAAAATGGTAAGGATATGCATGTTTTATGCTATAAATAATGCGTGTTCCTATTTAAATAAAACGTAATAAATTCAAACGCTTCTTATTTTTGTAATGTAGACGAATGTAATTTATTTCATTGTTGCATGTGGCATGATCCGACCCAGCACCTGCTGGACCGGTCGGTCTAGGGATAGAGAAAAAAAACACCTTTTTGTTTAAAAACATTTCAAAAAACCCGACCGTGGGATTCGGTGCGTTTATAATATTAACGCGTTACTCGATTGTTTATAGTTTTGCTCCCGATGACAGCATGTTTTCACATAAGATAAATAAATATCGTATGGGTAAATAAACTTGGTTTCGTAAGGGATCGTAGGTCGAACAGTGACAGCACTAAATTAATGCTACTTGTAAGAGTCACCAGAAGTGATAAATGACATTGCTATGTACCTATCGATTATGAATTACATTGCGTTAGTAGGCAATGTTATATTTATTAGTGTTATATGTTTAGATACGCAAAAATTAATGTCTAATATTAATAAGATACACCTCCTTAATTTGCGTCTATCGTAAGTATAGTAGACGAAATTTAAATTGACACGATAATAGTATTCCATACTACCATTCTTGCGTCGTCGTTGACCGCTAAGAAAATGTAGTAATTCTTTTAATATAGATAGGTATATAAATATGATTTTGCTTTGGAATGATCTTGCTGAAGAAATTAGGAAAATCCGCACAAAATTTTCCTTCAAGAAAAGTTTACAGGCTCATTATTTTTAAAGAACACACCCTGAAGACTGCCTAGTTTAAAAAAAATATCTTCTTTATCTATTGTACATGTATTCCTAATTCTAATCATTTTTTCTTTTTTTTTGTTTAAATCTTTTATTATTTATATTAAAAAAAATTTTAATGATTACATGCCGCCTTCATATTTCGCTGCACTTCCCAAGGTCTGCTGGTAGAGCATACTATTTACTCGTATCATTAAGCCCGCCTTTTGCACCACTTATTTTGGTTCAATAAAGTTTGTTAAATAAATGATTCGTAGTAATTCTATTTTTAATCGTCTCGGACCTCCCTGCCTATCTGGCACTAAGTAATTCCACTTTTTATTAAATAATACGTTTCAAGAACTGTACGCTATTATGGACTTAATTAGAAACCGGTATCCGAGTTCATACTAAAGCGTTCTGTATGAAACCCTATGCGGAGTATGAAATTTTATTTATTTTTCTTATTAAAAATTATATAGACACAACAAAAAAAAGTCGTTATTCTCGGAACAACAATCGCAGCTAAGTTTGAAACGTGTGTTCAAAGAAAGGTATTAAAACTATTAAAAGTCTGTTCAATGTAACTGGTTGGATATGACACTCTGGTATTTCGATAGAGGCTCGTAATTACGGCCTTAATTATTTCCAAAGTGTCTCCCCTATTAGTTTATCTCTGGGAGTCCATTCCGAGCTATTAACTGCATATTTACGATAATACGTCTATTTGGAAAATGCCACAGTTTTATTGTTCTTAAAACGTATATAGTAATTAAATTGTAAATTAATAACATATATATCCCAATAGTCGGAGCCATTTAAACACATTAGTTTGCTCAATCATTGGAACTTTAAAGCAACTGAAATTTGAATTAGAATTATTCCGAAATTACGAAACAAGTTCATGAATTGACTGCGCCTTATTTAATCGATTTGAAGCAGTTTATCGTGACAATCAGGTGCGCTGTTTCGTTTTTGCTAAGCGAGATTTTGTGTACAAAAAAGTATTAGAGGACAGTACCCACAAAGAGTAGGTCATGCAGGTCGCGCCGGGCGTTGCACGGCCGTAAAAAATATCGCAAATTCATCGCCCATGCAAAAACGACACTGGTGTGAGTCACGCGGAGTTCTTGCATCGCCTTTATGACGGGCGCGGGCCTGCCATTTTTTTTGCTATCGTTTTATGAATAACAAACGAGCACCACCTGATGTTAAGTAGTCACTGCAACCCATGGACATCCACGGCCAACCTCAAATAGGAGAGAAGTCCGTGGAGGCGTTGCTATATGACTGAGATGGTCGCCTCAAATGTAGTGGTTCCGGCAACAACCCTCCCCAACCAAAACATAAGTACTTGCTACAAGACTTGCTTCACGGTGGGTTATGAGAGCAGCCGTGGTACCCCCCCGGTCGAACTCTGTAAGCTCTATTAATAAAATCTAAAATATAAGTTCAATTCGAGCTACAAATACTGCTATAATTAAAGGAGCTACAAAAACTGATAGACAATTACCAATGACACTGCGAACCGAGAATCGTGGAAGTCAACGACATTACGACGCAGCCCTGACTGGGTCGCACTGACAAGCCGCTGAGTGCAGCGTACGTCGCACTGTCGGACAAACGAAACACAATGATTGGAAGCTATTTGTCACGCTTTGAATGTGACACTGCGCCTTTAGAGCTGACAAAAAGCTAAATAAATGTAATTTGCACCTTCACGCGAATTATTATGTGGAGGACAACATCCGATCTTCGATCCCTGACCTTGGAGGTAAAGCGGACTTGACTAATTTGAATACCTAATGTATAAAAAGTCGGTTGAGACGAAAGATTTTTTGAGTTATCGTAGGAATTTGTATCTGCAGTGAAAAATAATGTCCTCGTGAATAAAATCTGTTATGTCCGACGTTGTGTAGAAAAACATACGCCTTTGAGTAACAGTTTTAATATGATAATTTCACTTCTCATAAAATTTTAATTCTACCGAAACATGTTTTTAATTTATTAAAGTCATAAGGATTATGTGCTGGTGCGGAAGTACTGACGGTTTATTAGTTAAATTTACGTAATAATAAAAGGTACCTTAGTCCATAAATTGTACGTATTGAAATGATACTGTAATCAATCATTTACGAATAATTTTATTTAAATTATTATTGAAGTCAGACTTCCGTTAACTGCTGTCCGCAAAAACTGCAATGACGTGTCCCAATTTTGACATTTTATTTTTTCATGAAGTGTGACTTAGGAACATTCGGACTGGCGTACTGTCTGGCGTAAAAAGTGTATTAAAAAAAAACAATACGTACAAATAAATAATTAGGACTAGGATAAAGCGTTCATGTTGACCGTGGCAAGGTCGCGCGTATTTTGAACTTGCAGCAAAAAACGCTTCACTCGATTCCACATCTGAATGTTGCGTGGTTGATTGATGGGTTTTCTTCTCATGACGTACGATTGATTTACTCCTTTGTTTTTTCCACCGGCTATTCCATTCATGCCGCTTGCCGTCTGCGGTCTGGTATTGAGATGCGTTCTCAAATAATTTCGCTTGTTTTCGTAATCCTTTGTATTTATCGACGGTTCTTTTGTTTCAGGCCTTTCAACTCGAGCGGCGAACGGGCTCGCGGCAGTGGTAAGCTGTTTTGTTTCGATTAATCTATTCAATATAAATATGTTTGTAAAGCTTTGAATGTCTAGTTGGACTCAAGATAAATTGCTCTTTTGATATTCGCAGTAGTTTAAATAGCATTGAGAATAATAACTGAAGTTAAGAAGGATTATTTATTGATGTATTTCACTTCGTGTTGTGCTAAATACATGTCTGGCTTAGTCATATATTTTTTCTCTGACATTATCACTTTATACATAAGTGTTAGCACTTAAGTATCATAAATTGAGGTTATGGATAAGTCAATTTCCTTTCGCACGAACTGGCTTTTATTTATTTTTGCTATTGTTACTTCGAACATTTTATTTTATCTTTGCCAGACCTGGACATTAGAATATATAAATCATGATTTACCATTAATTTTACAAATACTGACACTTTATTATTAACCCATGACAAGTTCTGGTACATTTACATCAGCGCCGTTTCCGTTGTTTAGGTAATAAGTGGTAAATGTCTGTTAATTGCTGCAACTTCGCTGATATAAATAATTTTATGGTGCATAATGGCACATTAAGTCTCACAGCACATTAACGATATCTACGATAGAAGGGCCCAAAGATGGAATGTATGGCACTAAGAGTAGAATAATATAAAAATTACTGGAATAGTGACACATGTTTGCTTAGTGACTTTTATAACTCGTGATGATTCAGTTACAACGCAATTGTTCTATGGGGAGTTACTTTGCGTAAGAACAATTAATGCGGTTTAGTGCCATGTGTTGACACATATTCTATCAGGTTTCGTTACAACTGGGAATGATTCAGTTTTTCCGTTGTCTAGGGAATTATCGGCCTCCGTTAGTCGCCTTAGCGGGCGCTCGTCCCATTGTCTCACCGTACGCCACGACGTGAGTCACCCATTGTGTCCACACAATACAATAGCCTTTGTGCATTGTGCCCCGGGTGTGTTACGTATTTTCTAATAGATAATTAGTCCGCGCTGTGGATACACTAATGATATGTGGCTTTCCAATGATCTTTAATAGTGGGACGTTTTTGTCTTTAATATTTTTTCTGTTTTAATTTAATGTGCTAGTTTTTGTGTTGTTTTTTAAAACATTTATTGTTCTTTGCATTCGACCTTTTGTGACCTATCTTTTTATTTTTATATTCTCAAGTTGCAGTGTGAAGGTGCCTATCTATTATTATCTTTTTTAATCATCATTATTAACGTCGGCTTATAATTTACTAAATTACTATTCCTCTGTCTTTAGTTGATGGAGTCTTGTTTCTGAGATTAGATCTTTGTCCTCTAAGCTGGTAAAATCCAATCCAGTGCACCTTAACCAGTCCTTTCAAAGCTTTAAAAAATTACGTTAATTTGCTATCGGCAATAGTTATCTTAGTAGATAGGCTCAAATCCGCTACCGCTATTATGACTCTTGTGGATCCATAATAATTATAGAGCATAAAAGAGATTGGTGTTATTCTGAAGTTTATGATACTAAATGAGAGTTAAATGAAAAATTTAAATATTGTAACTAACAACCGTTATTCAACTGTTGTTATGGAGCTTCGTAACCGTAACCGAAACTGAACTGATGCCTGAACTTAAAATAATATCCTAAAAGTGAATTATAAACTCGTATTATAAAAAAGAGCACGAATTTTTTCAATGGTTTCAGACGTATAGGATAGTAATGAATTTAAATTGTAATATTAAAATTTATTTCACATGAATACTACTTTATTGGTAGCATTAGGTAATTAAAGGTGTTTTCACCCTTATCTATAAATAAAATGTTAGTCAACTTGGGTTTTTTAGTTTAGGGTAAACTCGCCGTTTTCACTATTTAATTTGGATTTATATTTTATATCTTTAATATCTTACAAAAAATTGGTGCCTCACGTGTTTAAAGAGTACAATGAAATAACTGTACCACGATATGACTACTTCATTCTTGCACTGTCACGCGTACAAATCCATAAAGCATTTTTTGTACCAGTTATCGATTTACCACGAACGAGTTTTTGTGAAACGAAACGCAATATTGTTTGGCACGCGTATAGGGGATCGCCCTCGGCCATTCTAGGTACATTTATACGACAAAGGGCGAAAAGGGGTCTCGAATATAATAATAAATATGCGAAAACTCAATTGCGTTCGCCAACTATAAAACTGGGAGCCCTCCTAATTCGACCGATCGAATTTAACTCCTGTGTGTTGTTAGTACGAATTATTTTTTATCTGTGCCGAATTGAGGAGACCCCCTCTTCGAATTTGGAACGCAAGTTGTAGGCGGGAAAAGTGGCCGTACGTTTAGAAATGTCAAAACAAATTAACGGTTGGTGTGGTACAGTTAAGCACAGTTGCTTTGCTTCAGTAATCTTGAATAAGTAGGCATGTCTTGTGTTTTCTCTTTACTAAAGAGTTTTCTAGAATACAATGCTATATAAAACTAAATAGCCCAGCCGAAACAATTTTTATTTCCTATAAATACTTAAGAGATTTGAATTTTAAGTGTATAACTTTAAAAATCGAAAACTTTTTTAATAATGTTAAAATGAGTTTATTAAAGCGTTCGGCACTTTTAAGTCTCGTATAGGAATGAATTCTTATGATTATGGAATACGATTAAACGCGTCGGAGTTCTCGCTTGGGCGTTTGATCGATGCGTGGGCGAAACTATTTGAATTAGGAACGTCCAAGTTGTTGAGTTCGTTCGTTAACCAGATAGGTGATGTTTTGTTTTTATATTTTTTTTCAGTTCATTTGTTTTTTTTTTTTTTCATTTTATTTTTAATGTATATAAAGCTGGCTGTGTAAATACAATATCTATAATTTTAGTTATTTTACTTAGTCTGTAGAAAAAGGAGGATTTTTTTTTTTTTTTTTAATTATTATTATTTGCAGTTTACAGAGTAGGTACTTAGATTTATTCTGATATTGAGTATATATAAATAAATAAATAACGCTTCACACTTACAGCCCCACATTAGGATTCCCTGGGTCGTGGGTGCCATGGACACATACAAAGACAAATACACAAACACCCAGACCGAGAACAAAAATCTAAATTCATAAATATATTATTAAATCTAAATATATTATTGCTTAACGAACTAAAACAAAACTACGCTACATAACTGGTAAAACAAACAATCTCATAAACGTTTTCAAAACTGAATTATCGCGTCGCGTCACATTTGCTTCGTGTCCCTAAAGAACAGTTAACAAATTTGGCATAATCTTTACACACGCTACACGATTTACGATTTGCACCCTAAACAACAGTTTATATAACCACGTATTTTGAATAACGAATAACGTTCCTAGTCATTTCACTGAACTCTATAAATCGTTTTAAGAGTCTGTCACTTTTTGTAAGATTTAAGATCTATTTGGTATGAATAGCTGAATGAGTAGCTGAATAATTTAAATAACATGCGGTAACGATATTTCGTTTTCGAAAAACAATAAAACGTAGCTAAGTAATGACAAAATTAGTCACAACGAAATCGAACTTCGAAAAATTCGAATTACGAAATTGCTTATAAGTAATTCAAATATCCAATGATGAGTGGAGTGGGTGGCAACACGTTGATGGGGTAAAAATTACCCCCGGGGGTAATCCATGGGGTTCTACCCTATGTATCGTATGTACCCACATGTGATCCATGTTTGGGATTATAGTTGTTATTGCATGGGAATAGGAGCGAAAGTAGTGTGCGCATCCCGGCAGGACGTTATCGAGTGTGTGTGTTGGAGGGTATGATAATAGTGTATTTCCGATGTGAAGTGAATCCCTCCGTAGTTGGTACCCGTAGCTCTCGAAACGCGAATTCGCAGATAACATTGATGTATGGTTTTTGAACAAATTTTAATGATGCAAAAACTTAGTCACGTTTTCGCGTTTTTAGGTACGTTAAGTTACATAGTTAGTAGGTATGAGATAGCCAAAAGGTAGCAATTTTGATAACATATTCCGTAGTATCTAATATTAAGGATATCTTTTTAATGCTTGTAAAAATACATTAAATTTTTTAAACAATGTTTATGCTGCTGCCACAAAAAAACAAGGTACAGTTAAGTTTTTAAGACATCAAAATATATTTTTGCAGATTTCAAAAGTAGGAAATTGTATGTTTGGCTGTACCTATGTATTTTTTCGCCTTATTTTGCAGTTGCATTTGTTGGCTTTATAAAGTTTTAGTTATCACCTGTTTAACCCAAGAACAGGTAAGCTATTTCGTAAGTGTGTAATCCCATATAGGCGTAACAGTAGGCCTGAGTAATTATGTGTGAAGTTGCAGTTAAGTGCAACCGTTTTATTCCTCTCTGCCATTATTTTGAGTTACGACCGTTCGCGAAATGCACCGCTATTTATCGGAGTAAAACGTAAACAGTCGTTTTCGGTTATTTCAGGAGGTGTTTAATGACTGCGTTTTAGTGACCGTTTTGAACGCTATATGTTATTTTTATGGGTGCCAATAAAAATGTAAGAGCACTTAATGTTATATTTCGCGATGATACGGTATTGAATTGCGTTTTTGTGCCTTTAAAGTTTTATGACAAGTGCTCTTTGTTGGAAAATGTACGATTGTTCCTTATGCGTTTTATATGGGTATTTGGTGTCAATTATGAAGGAATGTGTTTTGTAGTGCGGCGTTATTAGTCCTTCAGTGTTTTTACAATCTTGTAGGTAATACTTAATAATTAAACATGAAAACTACCTGATGTTAAGTGATCAAATAGTATAAAGTCCTATCTGACCTGGTATATGGTAAATGGTCGCTTCAAATAAAATTATTTTTGGCCTCTTAGCCTTTTCAACCTAAATACATATACTTGCTTTGTTTTGCGGGAGGGCTTATGAATGTAGCCCCGTGGTAAATGGGCTGAAAATGAGTTATCTTTTAAATGGACATTCTTAAAAATAATTGAATAATAATATTCCACTTCCCTAAAGATTACATAAATCTGTTTTAAAATCTACAGAAATCCCATTTTATTTAACCACCTGAGTAAACAAAATTTACAGTTTTCTTATACCAAAAACGAATAAGCACTTAGACTTAAATGCAGTTTTTATTTTAATTTACATACTTCCAAATTGTTTTTGAAACGGCAACACCAAATAAAAGGTCTAAAATTACACTGCACGTTCACACATAATTACACGAGCGTTTTGTTCCGCCCTTTAGGGTTCCTCAGGGAAATATTTTAATAACAGAGAGTAATCGTAAACCATGAAGATAAACGAAAGGTCAACACCGCATAAACTGTCCGTTTACACTTCTTAAACGTCAATGGTTTAAAGATTTTATAATACTTTTTACTTTGTAAAAAGCAAAGGTTACATTGCGAACATTTATTATCATTTTTAATTTTTCCATAAAAATTTGAATATGTCACCGGAATTGTCCCCATAAACACGGGGACATGGCAAGAGCTGCTTATTCGTGCCACAAATGGTTCGCATTTATCTGCAATGTCCTGTTTTTCTATCGCACATTGCTAATATGGCAGTTGAACTATTTTAATGTCCCATCTTGGCAAATAGCAAGCATTGATAATTTGTCCCCTCAGTTACCAACGTGTTTACATTTTTATTGTTCGTCTTTTGCGTACATTTGTAAATAGTGCTTACTTATGATAGTCGCAATTAAAACGTTAATCTTTTGTTTTCTTTAATTTAGTTATCTTTTTATGGGTAGGTATTTATCTGTACCTCTCGTTCTATTTTGTTTATTTTTATTTTTTATCTATTACTGTTAGTAAGATAAATTTCACAAACATTTTTAATAATTACTTATTAATTGCCTTTTTAAATTTTAATCCTTACTAGTTTTAATAATAATATGCTGTAATATTTATTAACTGTCTTTACTAAAGACGACATTCATTTGGTATAGATAAAGAAGCTTTACAAAAATGCGATCTTCGTTATATACCTACAAAAATACTATCTACGGATCTCTCACACTAAACCGCATCTCTAAATAGGTACCTACATCCTTTGCATCGTGCAAGTCACTGCTCACGGACGCAATATTGTAATGCAGTGGGCGCTGCAACATTCTCGTTACGCACTGGGAATTATTTATTTTGACATGGACTTCCATCAATTAATTTTATTCTGCGACAATGCGTGCTCGTGTTTCACTCGCCGCGTCAAGTTGGTAGCACTGAGGGCTTAGCGTGGCGGAGTCCAGGGTAACTTGAGCTGTGATGTGCCGTTTGCTAATCTAGCTAGACGTAAGTAGTTATTTTTTAACCGACTTCAAAAAAGAAGGAGATTCTCAAATCATCGGTATCTTTTTTTTAAATTTTTAGTTCTGTTCAGCGAAAATAAAAGATTATCAGAAACTTTATCAAGAACCGGTAAAAATGGTCCTAAAGTAAGTGTAATGGAATGAATGTTAGGAAATAAATTGTTATTACATCTATCCTGTTATTCAATAATAAAACTGCTACATCACTAAGCGAAGTAACCAACTATCATTCTCATTACAAAACGTACTCGTACATACATCACGCACCATTTAACACAGCCCAATTAATTAGAATGACAGGATGAAACATAGAGCACAAAATTAGGACATGATTCCGTGTGACTAAAAAATAAAAAAAATTGTCTCGTTCGCTCACTCAAGCGTTCAAGTTGAGAACATCGCACGGCTCAAGCTAAGATAGTCCTAACTAGAGTGGTGGTGACACACGCGTAGCGTTAAACCTGTATTTATTAGGCGTTCGCTGCCAGTACAGTGGATACGCAAACTGCTCGAGTGCACGCGAGCAGGGCGCGTCCACATTAGTGCATCACTTCTTGGTATCACTTTTTTTCTGTGATGGCTGCTCGGCTTTTTAGCCATTTTGGTGTCACTTCTGTAATTGCTCCTGCAATCTGTTCGAATTTGGAACAATGTCAATCAAGAAACAAAAGACAATCAATTTAAAATTAATGAGTAAGCACTTTTTTGTCGACCTCGAAGGAGGTGTATATAAAAAGAATTCCTTAACAGAAAAATACGGGAAATAAAAACGTACGTATGTTGTGATGAAAATTATAATCGTTGTTGCGTCATGTTCCGTAGCGTTTGTTCGCGCCTAAATACATTGCTGTGTTATATGATGACTGTTAACAATATCGTGTTCGGCCAACACAAATGTATGTTATTCTGTTAGTCTGCCTCTAATTCCGCTTAAAACGGCATGCACGTTCAAAAATACACACAAACAATTAATCACAATACAAACCGTCCATGACTAGCATACTGGATCGCGTTCGAGTATCAATTTTCCTCAAATTCCGCTCGGAGTTATTGTGTTTTATGCCGTGCGTACCCGCACTTACCGATCGCTCGCGTGGCGTTTCAATTGAGCCGTTCATACATATTTAGCTGGCATTAGGCTTGGGAAATTGAATTTATCGCCGCACGTAACTTTCACACAAACATTCCACGTATCATAACTGGCTCACGTAACGCGTCAACACATATGCATTTTTTGAGCCGCCCGATAAAAAACTTTGTCGTACGATGTTTATGTCAAACATAATTGTCATGATATATACTTTCCGCGCGTGTGCGAGCCACTGTAAATAA